>JAOTQE010057807.1:0-11031 GCA_025631205.1 Nesometra sesokonis | reverse complement strand
AACAGTTAACCAACGGATCAATCGGTGTACAAAGAATGAATAATTTGCATACATTAATACATACAGGTGGAATTTATGCGCATAGACCTACATAAAACAGTTAACCAACGGATCAATCGGTGTACAAAGAATGAATAATTTGCATACATTAATACATACAGGTGGAATTTATACGCGTAGACCTACATCAAACAGTTAACCAACGGATCAATCGGTGTACAGAGAATATGTTTTACATACATTAGTACATACAGGTGGAATTCATACGCGTAGACCTATACATCAGTTAACAACGAATCAATCGGTGTACAAAGAATGAATAATTTGCATACATTAATACATACAGGTGAATTTATACGCGTAGACCTACATCAAACAGTTAACCAACGGATCAATCGGTGTACAGAGAATATGGTTTACATACATTAGTACATACAGGTGGAATTCATACGCGTAGACCTATAGGCCTACTTCAAACAGTTACACAGCAGATCAATCGGTGCACACAGAATATGAATGATTTGCATACATTAGCATATACAGGTGGAATTCATACGCGTAGGCCTACATCAAACAGTTAAACAAATAACGGATCTACAATATCGGTTTACAAATAATATGAACTTGATTTGCATGATTACCAGGAATACACGTGTATTCATCAAACAATTGTACATAGCAAAGTAAAATATAACGGCTTACAGATATTCAGGAGAACGAATTCCGAGACTTACAATTACTTGAATATTGTTTGCATATATTACCAGATGGAATTCAGATGTATTCGATAGTTAAAAAACAACAGCAAAGTAAAACATAAAAGCTTACAGAAATAATTTGAAAAAGATTTGTATGTATTAGTTCACCAGGAATTGCATACGTAATTATCGGACAGTAAAAAGAAAAACAAAAACGTGGTCCAATTTTTAGAGTTAATTTATTTATCGTAAAGTCTATAATTTTATAATAAACGGTAGTATACACAATCTTAAAAAGAAAAATAATGTTTAATTAATCAATAGTTACATATTCTACCTCATAGAAAATAGGAATATACAGCTACAAGAAGGAGGTACTAATCTATTTTGCTATCAAACCTTCTTAAGTCATTAGACCTAGCATATATTTTTGTTAACATTGCACTTTAGAAACCATTTGTTCGTTGATTGTAAAATAAAAAAAAATTAGAAATTTTGATTTTCTTTTTATCATTCATTAATTGTGATTTTAATTCCCATGAGCTTACGTGTCATTCAGAATGGTACCACATTGTTTCATGAAAATGTGACATTTAACGTTTATGTTCTGTATTATATGCCGACGATGAGTTAGTTATGGTGGTGGTAATGATAATGATGGCATGGTTAATAATGATGATGACCACCTAGATCAATATGATGATGATGATGATATCCGATGATGATGATGATGACGATGAAGATGTTGATTGTGGTTATGATGATGACGATGATGATAGTGATGGTGATGATGATGATTATTATGGTGATGATGATGATGATGAGAATAATAATGATGACGATGACAATGTTGATGACGATGGTGGTTATGATGGTGGTGGTGGTGATGATGATGATAAAAATGATGGTAATGATGGTGATGACAATAATGATGGTGATGATGATGATGATGATGATAATAGAAATAATGGGGTGGATGAAAACTGTTGATGACTGCGATGACGATGTTACTTGGTGGTTGTGGTAAAAATAATATGATTCAAAGCAACGATCACGTTTGATGACGAGACGACAATAGGAAGGTTTCGCAATTTTACGAAATACGATAACGAAAACTGATACGTCACACTTACATTTTTGAAGTTGATAATGTGCTCAGAAATATATATAAAAAAATACATCTACGGATTGGTGATGATCGTCCTAAAATACTGACCAACTGTAACAGATATTCTAGGTGTTCCATTCAAACATTACAAGAATTTATGACGTATCTGTTTTCGTATGTTGTGAAGTTGCAAAACCTCACTATTGATAGTGGCGATAAATGATTTCGAAAAACAATAAAGATGATAATTATTTAGATGATTATTGACAATGATTATGAAAATACCAAACAGTACGCATATGTTACATATTATATCCAGGCACAGTTTAAAGACACTGTAAAGAGGCAAGTCTGTTGCAAACAGTACAACTGTTAGTTTATTTTTATAAATTCATTCCAACGAATGTTCTAGATCATGAAACAATATTTTTAAATTTTGAAACGCTTTGGAACTTCACTTATTTTGCGATTTTTTTGTTCTAAAAATTTATATACATAGCTTCAATAACAAATCACTTTATTACAAAAAAATCAACAATCTCAATGTCTGAAAATCCTAACCTACTTCGGCCTAATTATCTTTTTCCGTGACTAATAATAGATGGAAAATATGTTAGCAATGGAGAAATATAATTCTATAGCAAAAATGTATTTTATTTTTAATCTACAGTTGTAGGCCTAATTGTATTTGAATTCAATTAAATTATTTAAAAGTAAACTTATATGAATTATCTGATTATATCTCTCACTACACAATTAATGGTGTCTTAAGATATAATTCAGTTTGATAGAAATCATCTTCAGCAAAATATAAGGAATAAACTGAATTAAACATTTATTATATTTTAAATATTCAAAATTAATTTTACACCAAATAATGCTAAAACTTCAAAAATCTTGAATCTTGAAAAGAAAAAATAGCAGCTTTTAGGTTGTTTTCTGAGTTACGAAATGACTATTAATTTAAAGATGTTACATACACTACGATAATTTCTGTAAATTCCCCACCTTTTATGTTACTTTAATTTAAATAATATAATGAAAATATTTATTTTATGATTAGGTCCGTTAAATCAATTTAATTTTACATATTCATACCTCGTACTATCAATAAAAAATACATTAATAATAAAACTTTATAGAATTCAGTCAGTAATTAACAAATATTGTATAAGTCTTACTTATCAATGATATAAAGCATATTTAATTTCAATCCGACTGAAATCAATATCACACAACTTCAACCTGACTGAAATCAGTTTTTTTTAATTATTAAATTTCAATCTGATTGAAAATCAGTCATTACATCTTACTATCAAATTTAATCTCAAGCTGAAGTAAATTTTTTACTTACTAAATTTCAATCTGAACGAAATCAATATTTCACTTAATCTTAATGTGATTGAAATAAATCTTTTATTTATTAAGTTTCAATCCGAGTGAAAATGAGTCTTTCACTGATGTCAAATTTAATCCCAAGTAAAAAAATCAGTTTTTCTGCTATTAATTCCAATCTGAGTGAAAATTAGTCTTCCACTTACTAAATTTCAATCCGAGTAAAATAGTCTTCAAATTTCGAATCTGAATGAAAATAAATATTTCACTAAATTTTAATTTCTTTCATTTAACTTAAATATAATGAAAATGAGTTTTCACAATATTAAATTTCAATCCCAGTAAAACCAGTCTTTGCTTATTAAATTAAAATCTGAATGAAATCAGTATTTCACTTTTTAAATTTCAATCTCAATAGAATTCAGTCTTTCTATTTACTAGACTATCAGTATAACAACCTTTGGTAACCTTTCTTAATTATTCAAGTCCTATTCCTATATAATATGTACAAATTGATCGATAGATATTTACCAAGATCTATTTACAAAATATTGTATTTTACATAATTCCCATATGAAATCCACACCTATATACTATGTCTTACTTTACAAGCCTTTTTAATTAGTGTATCTTAAACATTTTAGCTATTTTGGATGGTGCTAATTAGAAGATGAAGCCAGTTCCATCCATTATATTTAATGTACCATAATGAACTAGGAGTTTATTGAACTAAGCCTCAGTATTATGTAGTGAGTGAACAGTTCCTTTCCACATCTTCTTTTAACCTCAATACCAAGCGAGTCTCATGGTAGGAAAATCTGAAATCGTGTTATTAGTAACTTTGAATAGAGCATAATAAACTTTAATCTGCACTTTTAAATGACATTCATTGGGTAAGTAGACCCACAGATATGAGCATTTGAAGTTCTCATGATGAAAACACAGTTTTAAGAAAATTTCCAATAAAGCAATCTAAATATCAACAATAAAAATGCTATAAATTTCAGAAAATCTGCATGCATGACACTTTGTTTCATGATAAATGACCTAAAAAGTATATTATATGGAAATATAATTACTATAGTACTCATAACTAAAACTAAATTTCTAAAAACTTCACTTTGCAGAATCATTATGGTGACTATCTCAATTTGATCTCACCTACGATATAACTCATCTTGTGTTGAGACCTCGCATATTTTAACAAGGTACTCATTTACAGTGGAGTGAATTGAGAACCATCCTTTCCAGGAATTGAACCACGTTCATCAGCATAATAGACAAGCGCTCTGATCATTCTACCACAACCCTTTGAAAAAAAAATAACACTCTCCAACTAGGTCATTAAGTGATTGTTGTGATGTCAGTTTTAATTAGCCTGAAGCTCTATTTTCCTATGTACTTTTAGGGCATTGCTGACACCATATCACTGGTAGTCTCCCTTGAGAGGGGAGCTGACCTTGCATTAATTGAGAAATTTACGGGGTTTTGGTCATAATAAAATAATCTTAATGTTGTGTGTGAATGGTAGTTTTTATAGGGTTAACCCTGTTATATACCTTTTCACTACCATTATCTACCATGTTAACCCTAGTTGGAGAGTTTTATTTTTTCAAAGGGAACTACTATATTTAGGAGACCTACCGTAATAAAAATTTCTATAGTTTAATATTTACAGAAATCATGTTCTGATATTCAAGTACTGTAAAAACAATAATGATGAAAAAAACCCAATAAGCTTAGGGACTACGTCAAAATTATCCTACTGCAGTTACTGCAGTAAACTATTGCTATTATGTTTTCTTTGATAACTGCATTGTCAAACAAGATCACATATCATCATGATTGTTTTCAGTGATTCTTTTTCAGCTACAGAACTAAAACTGTTCAAATTGAATTACTGAAGCAGGAAAATTTTTAGCATGGTCTGGTCTCTTAGGACAATTCAGATTGAAACAAAATTTTAGAGGGAACTAAGACTACATTTGTTTTTACTTGGCTACCACAAAAAGAATAACCCTAACTTACATGGTACAATACCCAGTAAATAATTTCTTAAACCAAAATAAACATACATGTGACACATCAGCCTGTACTTTATGGGTCTTCATCAGACAGTGGCTGGTAAGTTAATAGCTATTAAAACAACACAAAAATATTAAAAACTGAAAACAAAAATTAAAGCTTTTGCTGTTCATGACACAGCACAAAATGAATAGAGAAGGTGCATTCTACAAACTGTCAATTATTTACAACTTCTCCTCTCCCTTTGAAAAAAATAACTCTGTTAACATGGTAGATAATGGTAGTTACAAGGTAGATAAAGGTAGTTAACGGGGTTAACTTTATAAAAACTACCTATCAAGGGATTTTACCAATGATATGGTCAGCAATGCGCTACATGTATACATAGGAAAATACAGCCATTATTTAGAATAAACCTTAAGGAATTAATAACATCAACAGAAAGGGTGGGTAATTATATACTACCTTTCTTGGTAGTTCTGTGTTCTAGTAATTTAACATGTCAAATCAGGGAGTGTTATTTTTTTCAAAGGGTTGTCCTCAAAGTCCTGGTTGTGGAGGATGACATACAAAATCACCAGTCATCCACTACTAACTTACCGTTCATTGTCTGATGAAGGCTCATTAGAGTTACCAGGCCGAAATATTACATACATGTTTTTTTATTTTGGCTTAAGACAAGAAATTACTTATTACCATACTCAAGACCAGATGGATGTATATGTGGCAAAGCCAAACCAAATAAGATATAAGTTGCATGCGACCACGAAAATAAAGACATAGTGAACATTTACTCTCATTAAAAATTTGTATAGCAAAAATTTAAATTCATGAAAAAAAAATGTGTGAACACTGTAGTTGTAGATAAAATGCGAACATTTACACATGCAAATTACTACTTTTACAGTACGTTTATATTTATATACCAGCTAATAAGGGGCACCTGAAGATCTTTTTTTTTGGGGGGGGGGGGGGTGCGGAGGCTGGCCCAGTTTTTTCCTCTTATGGTATTCTATTCCTTATGAGAAGTACAGAAATGTCAGTTTTTCCATTAGTTTAGAGTTATCACAAACCTTCTCATAATATCGTAATGAGGTATTTTGTCTTAATTAGTACCAGGTATTAAAAAGGTAATAGATAACTTCCGCCCACTTCAAGTATTCCATTGGGTCTAATATATGGATTAAATAGGTCAGTATATCCACAGATCTATGAGCAGTTGCTTTTAAATTATACTTTAAAATATGATTAATATAGGCTAATATCAACAAGAATAAAATATTATTTAAAAAAAAATTGAAAATGTCTTATAAAATGGGACAATAAACACTGTAATTTGATAAAGAATCATTTTTAGAAATATTGCACACAAAAATGAAGACATTGGTTTACATTAAAAATGTGTAATAAATTGTAACATTTAAATAAAAAAATGGTACTTTTATATCAATTGTGCATTCGATAGGATATACATATTAAAAATTCACTCACATTTTAATCACAAATATCAAAAGTTTGTTAAAAGTTCAAAAATCCTGTAAATTCAAATGAGTTTTCCAGTTTTATATTAATATTCCTTCCATTTTCTTTAACGCTTCCACTGAGTTCTATATTTGTACATTACTTTTCTTCTTTCTTAACACTATCATTGTTGTTATTTGCTTGCAGTAGTTTATGCATAGCTTTCAATGTATCACTAGCGTAAATGTCTTCCCCTATAGGGGGCGCCTCCGTGGACGGTTGTTCCGTGCGATGTAAATCCTGATGCATAGCCTGGAATGATTCTTGAGCCTCATATCGAATCTCTGATAGATCTTGCCGTAATTCCTGTACCAAATGTTTTTGTCGTCGTTTTTCATCTCCTTTTTTAACGTAAGCTTGACGTACAACTAATTTCTGTACCACCTCCT
The DNA here is from genome assembly GCA_025631205.1 of Nesometra sesokonis. Taxonomy (NCBI): domain Eukaryota; kingdom Metazoa; phylum Echinodermata; class Crinoidea; order Comatulida; family Antedonidae; genus Nesometra; species Nesometra sesokonis. Next base: position 3,955 of record JAOTQE010057807.1, on the reverse strand, counting down.
GTGAACATTAAATATAAAATTGTTATTAAAACACATGAAAAAAAAATCTGATTGGTTTATTTCCTTTTTTCCTGTTGACAATCAAAACTTCAAAAAAACAAAATCCTTCAGAGCATCCAATATGCATTACGTGTATACTCCCATTAGAGAGTTTTATCATTTTACTCTACATCTTCAAAGAAAATATAAATTAACCACCTCACTGGTTTATCACATTCAATGTTTATAAAGGATTACATTGGTGTTTACATTAGGTGTACATCCCATTAGAAAGTTTTTTCAAGTCTTAACAATGGATAATTGGATTAGCTTCCACTTAATTGGTTAACTGTATAGTATATTCATATCTTTTATAAACACTTAATGTGATATACCAGTAAGGTGCTTAATGCAAAATTACCCTACAATTCTTTCTTTTGTAAAGGCTGTTTTTCAAAATAAATGTAAAAACAGGCAGGAAGTCAACAATTGTTTATCTTAAAAGTCGATTTTCTCCAAATGTGTTTTCGGGTATGTACATTTCAAAATCATTTTTCTTTGGTTACACTCCACGTATGAACCTAATTCAAAAACCAAATTAAAGCTAAAAATAAATTCTATCAGAATATAAAAATAACTCAATTTTCATTTTTTGTACCTGAACACGACTCATTTTGTGGTGACAGCTAAAAAATTAATGAGATTCTAATGAGAATGAACACGTAATGTATAAAATGCCTATACAAAGATCAAGATGCTGTACATGAACCGATCATCTGGTGAACATAATTAAATTGGTAAAAGATGTGTTTTAAACCTCTTTTTGAAGATGGTTAAAGATTGCAAATTGCACAAAGCGCTTGGAAGCTTATTCCAAAGGTTTGGGCCTACCCTTTGTAAAAAATAACACCCTCTGACTAGGTAGGTCTACCATGTTAAACTACTAGGGAGATCTACCTAGAACCACATGAAAAATATCCATTAAGGTAGTATATCATATAATTACCTTGTCTGTTGATGTTAATAATGCTATAAGGTCAATAATTAATAATAGCTATATTTCCCTTCGCTCTTATAGATCATTGCTGAACATATCCTTGGTAGTATCCCTTGATATGGTAATTTTTATATGGTTAACCCTATTAACTACCTTTATCTACCTTGTCACTACCATTATCTACCATGTTAACAGAGTTATTTTTTTCAAAGGGTAGCTTTGAAAATAAATGTCCACCAGGAACCTTGTGTTTAGTAGTATCATGTTCTGACCTAAGACCTGCTCTTTGACAATTGTACAATTTAATTCACACATATAGGCAAATGAAATGAATAAAAAATATCCAATTGTTTTATTTTTTCTTTTATTCTTGAAATATTGAATCCCATCACAATGGCATGTATTTCATTATGCATTATACTTTTTTATATGAGCTGGTTCAAGTATACCAGAGAAGTTCAACATTAACATTTTACCAAACTAGCCATCCTGTTACACCATGCTGAGTCTTAGTAATTCTACACTTTCAGTTTTGCTAAATGTAAATCCTCTTTCCTGATTCTACTTAAAACCTTAATTTATACAATTTTATTTCAAAAACAGTTCTGTATTTGAGTATCAATATCATAAAACGCAATTAGGGATGTCATTGGATACCTTATTTATAATGTTTTTACTTATTACACAATTAGTGTAGTATCTGTAAAAAATCTAATGTTTAGTCACTTAAAGAGTTTTTTTTTGCGCATAACAAACACAACTCTATTAGTGATTGTCAATGTGGTTTTTTCCAACCAACAAAAGCTTGACAATAAATACATAAGTGTTTTGTTCTATTATTTTAGATTAATAAAAAATACAATTTCAATAAATATAATATAGGAATCAAGATAAACCTTTATACTAATTTGATTTGTTAGGTCCATGCGAAGCGACCCTTAGAACCTCACTCATGTTGTTGTTGTTGTTGTTGTTGGTGTTGTTGCGACCGTAACTTTAAAAGCGTCCAGCGTCACCAATTTTGAACGGACATACTGTACTTGAAGTTTTGTACACATCAATTAGACCCCATTCCCACAAACATTCATCGCCCGTTCTTTAAGTTACACCCGAGGGCATCCCCTAGATCCAGAAAACCAAAAACGTGTTTCATCAAGTAGTGTAAAACATGGCTGATTTCAACAAGCGTATGAGTAGCTCGGTTGTTTAAGACATGTATAACATGATTATTCTACAAAAGCGAATGTCAATGGGTTCGAGTCCCAACACATTAGCGTCTGTTTTTTTTTTTTTTTTTTCTTTTTTTTTTGCAAAATCTAATAAATACCTTAGTTAAGTCTATGCAACCTGGCCTACTAGTGTTAGGATAATTAATAATGAATGAATGCTTTTACTCCCTGAAATCGCAGTGGAAGCGCGGACCTGGTGCGATCTCTCTTGTTTTCACAAATGCTGATTGGCAAAGCAGTGATTAGTTTTATGCAATACGATAAAAAAATTATAATTACAGTTATAAATATTTAACCTGTATATGCAATGACAATGCAACCTTTATATTTTATTGTGGAATTATTATGTTGTATTTTGGGTCCCAATAGAATTGTACATAAAACATCCACATTTAAAATAGCATCCATTCTGTATTATATTTCAATATGATGATCATAACCAACATCTCTACCATATGTCTGCAGACTAAACCATTATTTACAAATCACTAAGGGCTATAATTTAAACTATTCCTGCACAAACATATCATATGTATGGATAGGGAACATATTCGGATTCTTAACAAATTGGATTACGTGTGTGATTGTCATATTGCAAGGCTTAAAAAACTTTATGTTGCCTAAGCCAAACCAACCCAAAATTTTTTAAAATCTGGGCTGGCCTTTAAAAATATGATCTTCACATCTACCAAGGATTTGCCTAAACATAAGAATAAAGCAAATTTGGTGTCATTAGAAGCGAAATTTTATATAGATTAAGAAAATAGTATGCCTCAATTACAAGACGTTGAGCATTTTTTTAGAGGGCGTTTTCAAAATGGCCGCCATAAATGAACCTAGTATACCATATCTCGGTAACCAATGACTGTAGAAACTTGGTTTTTCTTTTAAATTGTTCAGAATATGCATGCTTATATTTGCTCTAATGGAAAAGTTTTACTAAAAGTGACCGGAAATGGTGTTTTTGACCTTTGACCTCAGTTTTACCTCATATCCATATCTTCGCAATTGTTTGTCCTACAGAGTTGATTTTTCTTTTAAATTTTTCAGGACATGCATGTTACTATTGGCTCTAATGGGAAGGTTTTACTAAAAATGACCGGGAATAGTATCTTTGACCTTTGACCTCAGTTTTTAACCATATTTCAATATCTTCACAACCGTTTGTCCTACAGAGTTGATTTTTCTTTTAAATTGTTGAGAACATGCATGTTTCTATTTGCTGTAATAAAAAGGTTTTGCTAAAAATTACCGGAAATTGTATTTTTGACCTTTGACCTCAGTTTTAACATATATCTGTATCTTTAGAACCATTTGTCGTACAGAGCTGATTTTTCTTTTAAATTGTTCAGGACATGCATGTTACTATTGGCTCTAAAGGAAAAGTTTTACCAAAAATGGCTATAAATAGTATTTTCGAACTTTGACGTCAGTTTTGCCCTATTTCAGTATCTTCGCAACCATGTTCATACAGAGTTGATTTATCTTTTGAATTTTTTAGAACATCCATGTTTCTATTTACAATAATCATACCTGTCAACATTGAGATATTCCAAAGCGTAAGATCGGATAAAAAGTAATTTGCTGGGGACTAGTGGGCCGCTAGTGGATCCCCCGCACGGGGGTGTGTTGGGAGGGTGTTGCGGAGGGTCCAGGAAGCTTGGACTTAAATCTTATATATAATCGATATTGGTGATATGATCTCAAGTAGTTTAATTGAAGGATAGTTTAATATATAGGCTACTTAAAG
>JAOTQE010057796.1:0-19357 GCA_025631205.1 Nesometra sesokonis | reverse complement strand
ATAATAATAATAATAATAATAATAAATAATAGTAATAATAATAATAATAATAATAATAATAAATAATAGTAATAATAATAATTGTTATTATTACTATTACTATTACTTTACTACAACTATTACTATTATTATTCTATTACTAGTTACTATTTTCGTATTAACGAAAGTGAGGTCTACTGTCCCTCGGGGATGCAAAAACCAGAACCTAATTTGGCCCCTCATACGTTCTGCCCTCTTAGATCTCATGAAGAACATTTTTCTTCATGCTGATTAATATAACTTTGCTGTGACTATTGCAAGTTTCTGTATTTATATTTTTAATAATTTCATCTTGCAGTACTTCCAATTGAATGCACAGCGACGACTTGTAATGGTAATGGGATTTGTTCTGTTAATACCTTATTAGAACGGGTTTGTAGGTAAGTAATACAAACTATAACAGTTTACCATGTCAACATATTGTATTAGTATTTCTACAAAGTCATAAACATCGAGTTTAAATTTTTAGAATCTATATAATGTTTATTTTGTAACATTTCTATTGAAATTATTTTGAGACGTTCTAAACAATTTTTCAAGAAATAACATCAATCATTTATCTTTAATGTTTCTGTAGAATTCATAAATAACATTTCTATACTCATTCTATAGACGATTTCTTTTGGGTTTTAAACAAATATCTCTACATTTCGATAAATATTTCTAAATTAATTCTAAATAGAATATTTTCAAACGTTCTAAACAATTTCTATAGACAGGAAAAAAAAAAGTTTAAATTCTATAGAATCTATAAACTCCAAAATAGTTTCTATACAAAATATTTGGTTTATATTGACAAAACGTTCTGCAGAACTCATACAACATGATAACAACAATTAAAAAAGTAACCAGACCATGGCGAAACTTTTTATACATTGTTTCAAACATGTTTTGAACAGGCAGCTAAATGTTGGGTGGAAAAAAGGTTTTCCCAATTTTTCCACACATCATAAACAAATGACACCTGCTACCAATTTGATTGACATTTGTGAGGACTCACCCCAAAATGAGTCTTATGGTAGGAAAATAAAAAAAAATGAATTATTGGTATCGTCGAATAGAGCAAAATTTAAGCTGTAATCTAAACTTTAAATGACATTCATTGTTTAAGTAAATTCAAAGATTTAAGCATTTGAAGTTTGCATGTATGGAAACACGGTTTTGAGAAAATCGCCAATAACACTATCGAAAAATAAAATAGACTGTAAATCTCAGAAAATGTGCATGAAGAACACTTCTTGCATGAAAACTGACTTAAAAATATGTTCTAATGAAATATAAATACCTTAGTACACATAAACAATTAAAACTAAATTTCTCCAAAAATGTGACGACAGACCTATTTTGGTGATTATCTCAGTTCGACCTCAACTACGATGCGACTCATTTTGTGGTGAGACCTTTGTCTTACTTAGTCCTAGCTACAAAGTAGAGAATAAAATAAAAAGAAAGATATTTTGTGGAAAACAATATCCTATAATTAACGATTATAACACCATTGTGTATTTTCCGAATATTGTTCATGAATCGGGGGTAGAAATAAAAATCTACATTTATTTTTACCGTACTTAAAATGATGAATTATTTACGTCAGAGGCTGTGTAAATAGGTGACAATTTTCATTTAATATTCTTTGTTATCATTTGAGGGTTTGTGATACTATTTATTAAAAATGCTGGCTTAATTGGCACTCACACATTACAGTACTTTAGTTTACCTTGATCATCTTTGAACTGTAGGCATGTGATGATGTAATTACAGTGACAATATGTTTACAGTTTTCTCTTTTTAGTTATCTTTAATCATTCTTATGGGGCTCCCTCAACCAATTATTTGTTTTCTTCTATCTCAATGTTACTTCTAAAACAGTATTTAAAACAAAATTTAACATTAATGTTATAGCCTTACATGTTATTCATGTTAGCTCTAATGTTGCAAGCTTAAATGCTAAAAATTCTTTTCAAACTTCTTTTTTGTCTAGCTGCGACGATGGTTTTTACGGAGATACATGTGAGGAATGTCCCAATTCGTACTGTAACAACGCTGGAAACTGTTCTGTTGTTGCCAGTTCCAGGATTTGTTCGTAAGTAACTTAACTTTCTTAAGTCCCCATTGACTTTATCTGTGTGGTAGTTATCATTCTTGTCTTCCAATCCAGGTTCCAACCTCGCTGCACAGTAGGCTCTTTCACAGAACTGAACAGACATCTCCACTTCACGAGCCTTATAAATGGACTTGGTTTAAAAAATGTGTTTCAAAATATAATATTTCAGCCGGATTATGATAGATTAGTGCACATGACTTAGATATATGGATGAACTATTGATATATACATATGTGTGAGTTATATGGCCGAGCGGTTACATGCCATGAACCGTGCAAAAAAAAGGGATTGAGGCCCACTCGGAACATGGTTCTGGTGGTGGAAAAGATCTTCTCGGATAAGAACTATAATCAAATGGCAAGTACACACAGACATCTCATGTGCACTTTAAGTAACCTGATCTGAATTTAATTGGATAAGTTACGCTGCAATCTTATGTTCTACAATCATATTGCATCTATGCGACAGTTGGTGAATTGGCCGGTTTTGTTGGATAGGCCTATGAATGGAAAGAAAGAGAGAGTGAAAAAATAATTAAATTTATGTTAATGAATAGAAAAGAATAAGAGAAAAAGAAATTAAATGTATATTTTTTACTTGAAGGTATAATGAATTTTTAAAAATTTTATTTATATATTTTTTTCTTCTCTTATAGACCTATAATTATAATACTTAAGCTATTTATGCTCAACAGTATATTAAGCAATGTTATTCACTTGCTCTTGTTTTTTTTCCTTTTCAACTGTTTCCCGCTCTTATTAATTATTTTATAGTTTGCTTGTTAATAGAAAATATTTAAGTCTATTTATATTGTGCCCTAACGTATTATGTTTTATATTTCATGTGAATGGGGTTTTTTTTTTAAATAAGCAGTGCTTCAGAAAATCCCCTTTTCCTTTTTTTCTTTTTTTAATATTGTAACTAATTTTATGCGTGCACTTCATAAAAGTGTGATTGTATTGTACTTATACATAATTTTATTTTATGTCTGAAGAAAGAAATAAATAAACAACATAACATAACAACATAACAATGGTGTCCAGTGGAGTTTATAGTGATATGATCGATATTAGTGAGGTTTCGCAAACTTACGAAATACGAAAACGAAAACGGATACGTCACACCCCAATTTTTGAAAGTCCATAAATGTGTAAAAAAATATATCAAATTTTTTACCCATGAATTGTTGATAATCGTCGTAAAATACTGACCAACTGTGACAGATATTCAAGGTGTACTAGTCAAACGTTACATAAATTGATGACGTATCCGTTTTCGTTTTCGTATTTCGTAAATTTGCGAAACCTCGCTAGTGTCTCTTAAATGGCAGAAATACAAGTATGCATGAAGAAACTGGACAGGGGTATATTATAGATTTGAGGTTAATGGATGTTTTTTTAAGTTGGGCCACAGGGTGCTCCCTAAACCTACAGACAAGTTTTGTAAAGGAATATTAATTACAATGACACATTGTATGAAAGGCACAATCGGTTAATGCTGTATACTAAGGAAGCAAATTAGCCAGTACATGCCTTAGTATTAGATTTAATTTTGTTTTATTAGAGATGTTTTTTGAATTCTATACAAATGAGCATTTAAAGCATTTTAGTTATTTAAAACATTAAATGAGATGAGTGCATTAGGTTTACAATGACAATTAATGACAAACAAGTGTGACGCTTTTGAACCATCATGGAACCATTCTCAAGAACTTTAGAACATGGAACCATTCTTTAGAATGGTTCATGATGGTTTCGAAACGTCAAATCTTTCTGTCATTTAATTTTATTGTAAAGTTGTATAGTAAGTGTCTTTAAATTCGTGAGTTAATTATTTTTTTAGATGCATAACAGGCTATAGCGGTCTTCTATGTGAAGAAAGAGGTAAAGTCAAAACTAACTTTGTTTTTAATAATTGTAGTGTAAGCATACTTTACAACCTAACTCTCTTGCTATGAGAAAAAAGGGATATTTTGAAATAGGACCGAGTCAGGAAAGCAACGTATTTTAATGAACAATAATGAACTGATGACGATGATGTTGTGCGCGCACGTAACAAAATGTCTGAATGCAATGAATATAGTAATTACTCCTTTAATGAATCCTTTATATTGAAAGTTTTTTATTTTTTTATTTTATTTTATTTCAACACCCTGACCAACAGCAAAACAAGTTCGCCAATAACAGGAGGGTAAACATGCAAACAGATACAGTACAAAGTCAATGCATAAATACAATAAAATAAATAAACTTACGTATAAATAAATATTTAACATCCTTATAATAAACTTACAACCTTATTTTTAAACTGATTCAATGAACAAGAGAAAATATCAAGGTTGCTATCTTTAACTAAAAGAGAATTATATAATTTGCTTAATCTACAGAACAATCCATTTTGACAAACATTCACCCTCCAGAAAGGAACATGAAATGTGGGTTTAGTTCTTAATCTACGAGATGGGACACTGATAAAGAAACATGAGATAAAATTACAATCAAAATTGCTATGTATCGAATTATAAAAAAATTGAAGATCACGAAAATCTCTGTGTAATTTAGGTGATAAACACTTTTGAAAATTAAATGGCTTATTCTGATTATATGAAACAAAACGCATAAAACGATGATGGAACCTTTCAATACAATTAACATGAACTGAGCTAATAGAATTGTAAATAACTGAACTAAAATCAAGAGAATGTCGAACTAATGTTTTATACAGTGAGATTTTGGTTTGGGGGTGAGTTAAAATAATTAAGGAAATATAGCATTTCTAAGGCCTTAATGTCGTATTGCAATATACTGGGAGCCAGCACGCTGGCAAACTGGGATACAGTCCTACGTGAAAAAAGAATTAGGCCAATTTTGTTTACTTAAGTACTTTTAATTAATTAAAAGGTAATTGATTATGCAATGATTTATTGTGTAGCCTAATCACTGCTACACTAATTAGGCCTGACCTTGAGCATATCCTGTAATAAGCATGTATAAGAAATACTTATACATGCTTATGTGTAGTATATAAACCATTCTCTTTCCACAGGAACTAAATATTTGAGGGCTAGCTCAAACTTTTTTTTCCACTCAACACTGTATCTCCGTTTCGTATAAGCTAGGCCATCGTGCAGTGTAGCATCGGTTGCTTTTGTGTGAATCCCTAGCTTCATGATCAACCTTATCATCCCTAATTCTCAAGTAAAATATACCTTTAAAATGATCAATTCTTCTATTGATTTATTGATTTTTATTGATACTTTTTTTTCTAGAGTCTGTTGCTAAATAATTTGCAGATAAACTTTCATTTGAAAACAACGCATCTTGTCAGAATTAAAATAATTCGATTTTATTCGCTATAGATGTCATCGCGGGAAGTTATTTTCTTCAATATTACAATAAGCAGTATAACATATACAACAATATATACAAATGGAATCAGCATGCTCTATTTATCTTTGGATTACACGTTTTATTATAGAGGGAGGACAGACAATGGCTTGAGAAAGTGATTTAAATTATGTGAGTGAAAGTGAGCGAGGAAGGTTGTGGTGAAGACTGAGATAACTGTTGGTCAATGTTATGAATGGACATTTTGTAACATGTTGCCGTTTCTCACCGTTTCATAATTTAATTTTATGTATAAATAAATCATTATCTTTCCTGTCATATTTGTGTTTTAACCTCCTGTATTAATGGTAATTTATTTTGATAGCTCTAGTAATCAATAATTATTGAATACAACAGGACCTCGATTTTACATACTGTAAGGGACCAGAAGGGGTATGTAAATCCGGGGTTTTTAAAAATTGCGTTACGGTCTTTTTATATGTTCGTTCATTAGTTATTTCCTAATTTCACAATTATTCACTACCACCTATTGTTTAGGCCTAGGGGATTTTAAGTATACAAAAATGTATAAATATTCGTTAATTTAAACACATTTTTAACACTATGTCCAGTTAAAAGTTATGTTTAAAGCTAACTACTTCACTATTTTTAATTAAATTTAGGAATATGTAAAATTGAGGGTTCATAAAATTGAGAAACGTAAAATCGAGGTTCCACTGTAATGGAAACAGTATACGTCATAAATGAAATAATTTCCACGTTGGGATTTAAAATGCTGTAATTTACAATATCATCAGCAAGAAAATCTTCTTTCTTATTATGAAATTTACTTTATTAACAGTAGAGTGTTCAATCTTAATTGTTTTCAAATGTTTAAATAATTTCATTTGGCTTCTTGTAAATATTTAGAGTGTAGTGGTACGTAATATACGTTTTTCTTGGCTTAGATAAAGAGAAAATTACACTCTTAATTGTTTTGTTCCAAAAGGTCTACATCTAACACAATATAATTGGGTAATGAGCATACCAAGACAGCACTTATTAAAATGTGTGCGCCAGTTATAAATCCTGAAAAACAATTTCTAAGCCCGACCGACCCAATATCGTGGTCGTAGGTTTTTTTTAACATTTCATTTCTTGATTTTTTGCCTATACACGTACAATATGCTGAATAATTTAAAATCACAAACTTAAACGATGTAAATGACAAACAATCAAATTACATTATAATATGGTCTACACTGAAAGGCGCCTAGCATACAATAATCCCTAATAATCCCTAACATACAATAATCCCGACCGCCAAACTTCAGAAGTTTTTTGCTTGGTCAAAACCTTCATATTTTAGGCATAATTACACTGAATTAATTATTTGTTTTATCATTTACTTTTTATTTTATTTTCCTGACACGTAGAATGTGGTACTGGTTTTGTAAGTGTGAACGATCAGTGTGTACGTAAGTACAATTACTTCCATCAGTGGTTTTGTTTTCACCCTTGTCTATATACCGTAATTATGAAAAGAAATATAATTTGTACCGAATTTTACGCTCCCGGTGTACTCTTTAGTTTTGATAACGCGGTTATATTCATCAATGCTGCCTCCGCCACCATAATTGCCTCCACCCCTAAAGCCGGTCACTCACTCTGTCGTGCGACGGTCGTACAACGGTCGCACGACTAAACCGTCGTTCTGTGTGTGTGGTTACCATACGCGATGACAGTCTTCTACTCGTCGGCCGACGGTTTTTTTTTATTCAACAGGGATATCACTTAAAAAGAGTTTGCCGACGAGTAGAAGACTGCCATCGGGAAACCATCCGGTAAACCATACACACATGAAGCGACGGTTTAGTCATGAGGCTGTCGTACGACCGTCGCACGACGCAGTGATTGCCCGGCTTAATGTGTGGCCCCCGTCCCACCAACATGTCACCATCATTCTGACACCACACAAAATAATACTTGAATATTTTGCTTATTAATTTGTTATGTCCATATTTCAGCTGCTTCTACGTTCGATGGGGAACTAAGAGCAATCCACATAAATGGTGAAGTAGTTGTTACAGATGACCCCGATCTACAAGATAGTGAATCGCAATTATCCATTTCCTACAATACTTCAATTAATGCTGTCGTAAGTATTTATGTAGTAGTATTCATTATTTATTTATTCATTATTTATTCAGAAGAATAGGTGCGACGTTGGGGGAGACTGGAGTGCAAAGGGTGGTCAATGGTACGGGCAATTTTGGAAATAGTGGAGAGCAAAAAGAATTTTTGTCTAGATTAAAAATAGTCTAATTTGTTGTAATGTATTGTAAAAATATAATTATTTGTAATTCGCTTCAGGCAATAAAATCGTCTCAAAGCGCTTTTTATTTATTTTTTTTTTTATTTATTGGTACCGTAGTGGGTTTTTTTGTATTTACAAACAAGTCTTAATGTCGGTAAATGCTGGAAGGTAGGGGTTGCATTGTAGAGATAGGCGGGAGACCATTCCTCCTCTCAAAAATGTGGCTTACCAACTAGTAAATTACCTTACCAAAATCTCGTCCCAGCGACCTACCACAATTAAAAAAATAAATGTAATGTGTACAAAAAAAATGTTATTGGAGTAGAACATAAATCTTTATTATTGTTATTTTTGGTGATACAGTTAATAAATTAAAAACCATGAACATAAACAAATATTGCTTTTAATGATTTCATATTTATTGGTATTTTGGACAGCTATCATATTTCTACAAGATAACCTATCCAGACCAGTTTAGAAGATGTACAATAAAGAGTTTTATAGACGACTTTCCAGGCCTATTGGTTGGGTTTCAACTGGATTTTATAGACATTTCTATAGCAGAAAAAAATACGTTGTATACACAATTAATTGACGCTGCCGATAGCAATGGACTTCTAACATCAGACAGCGTGTTTAATATAACTATCGACACCAGTTATTTTCCAGGTAAGAATATAAGACAAACACAAGTACCGTACTCATATCTCGATTAGACCAGGCTCTCTTCTATCAAAGTTATACAAACACCACTTGGCTACAGTGAATGTGCATAATGTTGAACATCCCTGAACGGTAACGGACACTAATCCAAAGACGCGTTTGATCTTGCTATCTGATCACTGCAGTTGATATCGTAAGCGGACACCTCCCGTAAGCGACACTGTTTGTCTAATATTTAGATATGTTGTATGTTAATTTACCTCCCATAGGCGACCATCCCGGAAAATTTAGTGATTTTCTGTATAACAACAAATATAAATTTCTGCACAAAATCGCCCCTATACTGGGATGGCCGAGAATCATGTTACATATTACCGCACCTATTCTAAAAATGTGAAACAATATTTAATAAAATACAGAATTCGGTGTATAGAAATTTGAGGGGCCATTTGTGTTGAGACGGCTGTGACGTTTGAAACATAAGGACGTACATAATTTTCCAACTTTGGCCCTCTATCAGCCAAAATTCTTGTAAGCGGACACCTCCCGTAAGCTGACACTTTTCCCGGAACCAAGGGTGTTAGCTTACGGGAAGTTCAACTTTAATCAAATGAACTATGTATTATTATTATCTAATTTAATCCGTTTTTAAACTCAGTTCCGACCAATATTTAGTTGAGTATGCAAAACGTTTGACTGGTAACCTGCAATTAAAAATAAGTACGGGTTTGTTCCTTTAGACCTGTAAATTTTTTTCTCAAGTTTTTGACCGTTCGTATTCGGTAATTCCATGCCAAACAATACAATTTTTTTTCCCGGCCCACCTTCGCTTGAATAATTTTGACACACTTGTAGGCATTAATGAGAAACGGTGCCACACCAAATTCCTCACGTTCGGACCATTTCCCACAAATATTAGAGCATTTTGAAGATTTTGCGGCTTTTGCATGAATTAGTGACTCGGAATCAGAACATTTGACATAAGTCACAAGCCTATTTTACACGATTTACATACATTGGGTACTATCAATACCGTAGCTAAGAAAATCTCCTTTCTAATGATATGTAACAACTTTAAATGTCATGACATTTTCAAGGTCATTTGTAGTGGCCTTGACCTTTCTGTAATTTGAGTATCAATCGATTTTGACGATATTTGATACACCGTTAGGCAAGGAAGAGTCAATCAAGCCTACAAAATGTAGTTTTTAAAATCCACTGGTTCGGCAGACATGAAAGGGAAAATGCTACACACAGCAGGAAATTCTTCTGAAAAATGCAACCAAAGATACAATTTTAAACTTTCTTTTATAGGTCAATTCTGTTGCTGATTTATAGGTTTCCCATTAAAAAAAGGTTGGAATTAAATGAAATCCAAGCGGAGGTTCAATTTCCCTTTAGGACTATTAAAACAAGTTGCAATACAATCATACTAGGCCTATCTTATAACGTTTCCAACCATCACATAGAACCATTATTTACTTACCTACTTAATCAGACATTCAGGCATACATAACCAATTCTAATCTTTTATCACAATTCAACAAGACAGTTGATTTCTTGTACTTATTGTTATTGTTTTCTAATATTATAGCAACTGTGTGTCCTAATACATTCCAATTGTGCCCTGGAAGTCAAGATAAGTGTGTACCCATATACTACTTCTGTGATAAAAGATTTGATTGTATTGGCTTCACTGATGAAAATGAAGCTGCTTGCGGTAAGTGGATAAAAAAAACTTTTATACTTACTACTTATATGTTTGTAGTGGGTAGGGTTAGGCCTCAATGCCTTTAAGACCCCACTTCGGTCTAATCTAGATTTGAATAAGTTCGCCGAGGGAACCAGCGCAACATCCTCGGATAATGTGTTCCATTGATAAAACCAAACCAAAATGGTCAACAAAATCAATAAAAAAAATTAGCCTCCGGAACTATTTAAAAATCTGCTATTACTGATCACATGACCACTGATATAGACCACACTGAAAAAAAGCAAAAAAATATATATTTTGGAAGAAAACGGATAACATAAGAAAAATGATAAAAAACAATTCAAATAATACCATCTCGACATGAACAGAGATGTGAGCTATCACGCGTCTATGACAACCGAAAAAACAGTTTCTTCTTGATTAAAATGTAGCAAATGTCTTTAAATATTAATATACAAATTATATTTTTTACAAACAAGCATAGTAGATGTCAATATTAAAATCTCAATATCGCAATTGATAACAATATTATTTTATAATGAATTTCGCACACTAAATTTTGGTCGTTATTATTGATAATTCCTTAATATTGAGTAATCAAACAGCATTATCTTCATGATTTCTAAACATACTGGTGTTTTAGATTAAAGCTCACCTTTCATGCAATAGTGAGGTTTCGCAAATTTACAAAATACGAATAAAAGGGATACGTCATACATTCTTGTAACATTTGAATAGAACACCTTAAATATCTGTCACAGTTGGTCAGTTTTTTACGACGATCATCAACAATTTATAGGTAGAAAATTTGATATATTTTTTAACACATTTAGGAACTTTAAAAAATTGGAGTGTGACGTATCCGTTTTCGTTTTCGTATTTCGTAAGTTTGCGAAACCTCGCTAATATCTTATTCATTATACGACAAACTGGGTCTCGTTTAATATAATTCCAGTACAATTTGGTTTTGATTTAGTGACACATAGCTACAGCACCATACTTTCAAATGAATGGTTATGTTTCCTTTTACGTATTTGCTTATTTCACAATAACTTTCTTGGTGGTTTTGCCATGCATTGCCTCATATTATGATCTTTGCACTTAAAATTAGGATTCTAAAAATATTTAATCCTAATTTTCAACATTATAATGCTAAATATGAGCAAAAATTCATTAAAACGCTTGCAGCCTTTATAATTCTGGTAATTTTTCGGTGTAAAAATCTTATCAAACAATTAAATGCACTGATTTCAATTAATTAAAATGTATTTTTTTAACTTTGATGATATTTTAATCAGAGCAAGATTAAACGTTATGAATTTTTGGTAATTTTTTTGAGCGACAAAACTTTTAAGCTATACATTACAAACAATATGGCGCCTAGAAGCAGGACAATCTGACTGTTAATTACATGAACCAGCAGTTAATCCCTCAATTCACAGTGCACAGATTCAGCCCAGTGGATTAATTTACCGACTTGTTGGCGTCATTAGTGGTGAGGTCGCACCGAATGTTGTATGCCCGGGTTTAAGTCTTGTAGCAATCTTTTTCAAATTTTGCAATGCGTCAGTGCCGGATTTAGGGCGGGGGAGGGGTCAGGAAGTGCTCGTTCCCTCCCCATTCAGCTTTGAAAAAAAAATATAAACGCTATAAGTACATGTGAGCATGTGAAGATAACCATCCTTGGCAAAAATAGGCAAAATATAGGAAATTATCCTTTTTGGAGTTTCTCTATTTTTTTAATTTTTGCTTGTCATACTTAAAACCGGGAACACACCCGGTGATATTAATGTCCGGACCCTCTTTGTAAAATTGTCTCTATCCGCCATTTGCACCATCGTAGATGCTAATTAATACACGTCCTATTGTATTACTGAAGGCCCTATTTCCGGACCATCAATTAAAAATGTCTGAATCCGTCACCGCTTAGATCCGCAATGGCACAGTTTATTTATTACAAATTCGACACAATAAATATTGATTGACCAGGGCGTGTCTAGAGGTAAACAACACAGAAGTAGTTTCCTCTAAACCATAGTTCAATTCAATACAATTTTACAAATAAAAAATGTACACATAAAATTTATACACATAATAAAATCTATGCACATGCTAAAATATCAATAATGAATATAAAATACAATAAAATACATCAACATTTCATTTAACCATTCATTAAAAAAATATTTAAAAAGTTTAGTTTTACAACATACAGGATTTTATTGAGAACGAATATCAGTAGGAAGAGAATTCCAGAGTTTGGCTGCCTCGACCTACAGTGAGTTTTGAAACAACGTGGTATGAACTAAAACCCTGTAATTGAAATGTTAGGTATTACAAATTAATAGTAATAGTGTAAATAATTAAACGTAGTTAAGTCAGGAGTCCCACTCTGTACAAACCCACGTTGGTTTCTTGGGACTCCTTTTCATCATTTTCATTATGTTTTTGTATATTCCATATTTAATTGAATTATTGATGAATAAAACATTTCGTATTCGTATTCGTAAAGCCTGTCAGTATGGCGAGAACTCACCTCAAATGAAATATCCATTAAGGCCGAAAAGTCCCCCAATAGAAACGAACAGTATACCAAACCCTCGAAACTCTCCTCCTAACTGCCAGAGGACATAAGTTAAACAGCTCGAGTCGATTTTTATAGGAAGGACAATCTTCAAATCTTTCACCTGCATGTATAACTGTCGTCTATTTTAAAACGTAATATTTTGTATTTTAAATTCATGGTATAATATTCGATTGCAAAAACAAGTTCTATGAAAACTTGATTCATTTTCAATTCATCGAAACTCATAACTCACTTCTCCTTCCTTCAAATTGATGACGTTTATGTCGCTAAGGTTTTCGAGTAATTATATGTCATTGTGCATTAGTTATAATTATATATGTATATGTTAGTCTAAGTGTTTCTTCCCTCAGTTGCATTATGCAAGATCTGGCTAGAACGGCTATACATTGTTCAAAGTATATATTCCAAATCCGAAAATACACAATTTGGTCAAATCCACAGATAACATATTATTTTCGAGGAAAGTATTTACAGGAAATATACGAGCAAAAACCATAATGCAACTGAGGGACGATTGAATTTATACAGTATTTGTATTTAAATGGATTGTTATTTTTATATATTTATTATTTTATTATTTAACATTTGCCTTGCATTGCCTTCTTTTTAAAGTTTTCTTTAAAGGGAATGTTGCAATTGACCTAGAAATTTTATTCATGTATTTTAATGTAATTTTTCTGTGTATTTTATTGATGTACCATTGCCACCTTTTATGATTATTTTTAATAAAAGTGGTTGAAATAAAAAAAAATACTATTTCTTATTAATATCTCTTTCAGGCATGTGTGCGGAGGATGAACGCCGGTGTGGCAATTCATTTTGCATTAAAACAGACTTATTCTGCGATGGTAATCTCTTTGATTGCATATACAGTAACGATGATGAAGAAGATGAAATTTGTGAAGGTAGAACACTATCTGCATTAATTGACAATAGCGAGGTCTCGCAAATTTACAAATAGGATTACGAAAACGAATACGTCACACTTACATTTTTAAAAGTTTAAATGTGTAGGGAGATGCTGCCGTGTCCGATTTATTTTCCTTTAATATTATATATAATAATAAATATAATATTATTTAAAGTGTTTTTTAAGTGCGCCGCCAGCGGATGGTGATGTTATAGTGGTGTGAGGTTTGTCGTTAATAAACATCAGAAAGGTATGACAATCCACCTGCTATGGAACGCAATGGGTGCATTTTGATTTTCTTTTTAGGAATTTCGAATCACCGTCTTCAAACATCAAGACTTTGGTTTTACATGCATTTTGAAACTGTATAATATAATGTGTTGTTTCAGGGAGTTGTACAGCACCAGGAATCTTGAACAATGGTGAACAAACATCTCCATCCAATACTCGAAGTCGCTACCTAGAGGGTCAAGAATTCAAATTTACCTGTAACTCGGAATTCACATTGGTTGGTGATGATACTTTGATCTGTCGAGGGGGTGTTCTAGTTGGAACGTTCCCAACATGTTATCGTAAGTGTGTAGTTATTTAAAAATTCGCGGCTTTCACGGCAAAAGGTTTTAGAGAAATTGAAAATTGATAATTGATAGAACCGTATTGCACTTTTTGCAAGCTTCAAAAATGAGGGGGCAATTATAAAAATCGTACATTTGCTTAGTATTATTTACCAAACCAATCTTACTATTTTAAATAAGGTTCACTACATACATGATAATAAGCAGTTTTAATTTCTTTATATTATACTTTACTTTAAATATTTGTATATTATTTTGTTAATGATAGAGGAAGAGTAGTATATCTAATTATATATCTATTATTTTCTCTGTAAAACATTAATTTAAGTATTTTTTGTATTTTAAGTTTTATATGAAACTATGAAATAATAATAAGTAATACTGTTTATAATTTAGAAATGTGTGATAGACCAGATTCTTTGAATAACGGAAATTGGACGGGTCCCGAGATTATTGAACATGGTGGAATTACTGAGGTTAGCTGTAACATGGGATATGACCTACAGGCGCCAACACCGACTACCTATACTTGTAACAATGGTTTGTTAGGAGACACTGCAAAACGTTGTTCAGGTAAATGGCTTACTATGTGTTTAGGAATCACTTCAGAGTTATTCTCGTATCTCTACTGCAGTAATCTGTTGCTATTAGGTCTACTGTTTTTACTGCTGCAATCCAATGCCATTGTGGGCTCTTTGATGACTTAAGTGACAATTGAGGGAGGGGCATTTTCAGCCGCTCTTTTGACATTTACTTTGTACAATATTATGTGCATCTCTAAAAATCTCTAAATAAAACAATGTTTACACGGTGTGTCTCTAAAAGTGCACCAGAGAACATCTGTATTGAAACATTTTCTTGGATCTACGGCTAAATTGCCGTCAGTTTTCTGTTAAAATTGCACACCTATACTTGTCAAACCTGGCATAAATTGTTGAATTCGGAAATGATAATAACATCAATAGTTCATGAATTAGTTGATGTTGTGGAAAGCAGTGGCTTATGTTATGAGGTACCCTCTACCAGTGGCTTAAGGTACATTGAATCAGTTATTAGTATTTGATCATTATAGACACTTTCTTTTCTTTTCATATTGTTTTCTGCGTTTAAGAATCCCAATGGAGCTGCGCTGTAGCTTGGTGGTTACCATGCTTGCCTTCCAATCCCGAGGTCTTTGGTTCGAACCTGGCTGAAACGCTAGGTTGGTTCCCACGAGTTATCAACGCCACTCCCCAAGCCTTATAATAAGACTTGGTTTAAAGCATGGCGTAGATCTCATCCTGTAAGTGGCGAGAAAACTCGCTGTTGGATTTGACACGAATTAAAAAAAAAAATTTCTCTAACTTTTTTCAATGTAATTTTACATTTAACTGAGGGTGATTTAAAAAAAAATGCACTGCAGCTTGTATTGTGTTCTATTAGAATGTATGGAATAAATGCATTTTTTTATTTCCTAACCATTTATACTTGTTTTCAAATGAGATCTCATATTTATTTCATATATTAAAGAAGTAGAAAGCTATACGATACAGATAGTAAATGAATCATGGGAAATAAAAATCACCCAGGACAATAAACATAATAATTAACAATTTTAATTAATTTTAAGTGTTTTTTTTGTTTCTCCCAGATATTAATGAATGTTTAACACAGACGTTTGAGTGCCCTGATAATTCTGTTTGTGAGAATGAAATAGGTTCCTATACATGCGAATGCATTGAAGGATATGTCAAAGATGGCAACTCTTGTGAAGGTAATTATTGTGTATTAGGTTGCATGTGAATGTACTGAAAGGTGGTAAATCTAGTGAAGGTAATAATTGTGTATGAATACATTCAGGGGTGGCGGAACGTTTTTGAATCAGGGGGGACAAGGTTAAATGTTTCCCACCTACTCCAGCCCGGTTGGAATTTGATGAGCAAAAAAAAAACGTTATTGCCTCTACATTTGTGCTTTCCTGGTCCCTGAAGGTGGTTTACATGGCCGCAATATTCACATTTACCATATTTACATGCTGTTTTTTAGTTGTGAATTGTTAATTTTTTAGTTGGAGTGTCATTTCAGGTGGGACTGCCCCACCCCTGAGTTCTCACTGGGTGAACGCTTCCCCCATCCCCTCTTCCGCCGCCCATGAATACATAGGGTTCATACACGTGAATATACTGTAGGACACAGTATGTGAAAGAAGTAACATGTAATAAGTGTGTCAAAAATCATATTCTTTGGTTTGGTGGTTAATGCTTGCCTTCCAATCCCGTGGTCCTGGGTCACGCCACTCCCACAGCCTCATAATAATGAGAGTTGGTTTAGAAAGCATGAAATAGATCTCCTCCTGTAAGTGACATGAAAAAAAAAAACAAAACAAAATATGGCGTACATATTCATGACAAGTGAGTCATGCTGACGTTTGTCAAATAGTGTGCCTTCACAGACTATAACATATACCATCATAATCTCTATTCGCTAACATTTTCATACGTTCGACATACACTGGCTAACTTTGTAAAACGAACATTTTCAGCAAGAATTGATTCCTAAACACGCCCCTATGAGGCCATTTCCGGACCCCGCTAAAACGTTGACTCTGTACCTGCCCCCTTTTCCAAAATTTTGCATCCGCCCCTGACTGAGAAACCCATAGTTTTAATCTAGAGTATTTCATCTCAGTATGTATTTGTTTTATATACTGGATTCGTACATTCTTTTTCATTGATTGGTTTGAATAATGGATTTTAAACTTACCAGTGAGAGTTCAGTGCAGCGCTGAACACTGCGGTCGCAACCGGTACCAGCGTCGGGTTACATGAGACAGCGCCATCTGGCGTTGAAATTGGCACACGGATCCGTAATATTACTTTGGTGGTTGGATTATGTTTGATCATGAGACACGCTTTTAACCAATCAGTGAAAAAAGGATAAATCAATCCAGTATATAATATGTAATATTGACCTGTGCGTAGTTCAATATTAGCCGATGACGTTACTTCACAAAGGAAGAGAATTGTTTTATGCTGTAGTCGCGCGAACGCACAACAAGAGCTATGGTGCGCATAATCACCTGTTAAAATTCTGCGTTTCGCCCAGTTGACTACCTTGTTGATTATAGAATTACTAGGTAACATAGAAAGCTACAATAGTTGCTGTTAATGTTTTTTGACGAATATATGAGAGGACAGGCAGGCCTAGGCTATTCCCTGACAAATTGGTTCTTACAAGTAAACTTTATTGAATAATAAGTATAATATTGAAAGGCTATTTTCAGGGGATACCAAAAAATATTGTACTCGCCGTTTCAAAATATGTAACTCGTCTCGTATACAATATTCGTAATTGTTTGGATAATGTTTTCAACCCTTTTAAAAATTATTGTTAATATATAATTTGTTTCAGACATTAATGAATGCTCTTTGCTGGGGTTTACGACTATGTGTTCTGATAATGCTATTTGTATGAACACAATTGGTTCGTATACTTGCCAATGCCAGGAAGGATACCAAGGAGATGGAAACTTCTGTGGAAGTAAGTTAACAATGCAATCAGAGCCGCAGTCAGAGCCGTAGCCAGAGTTGAAAAGCAGACGAGGCGAAGTCTGGGGGTCACGTAGGATTCCAGGGACTGGAATCCTCTGTTGGAGGTCAGAGGGTGATACCCCTTAAAAAGCCAGATTTCGAAAATATCAGACGAGGCAACTGCCTCGTCTGCCTCATGCTGGCTACGGCACTGGCAGTCTTGAGCTCCTTTCTCACAGACTTACAATACCGTAAGATTAAGTCTGACTCATTGCCAACTGTTCCGGAGAAAATAGAATTGTTTTTCTGTCCAAATTGTCTATAAAGTCAAAAAATGAAACTACTAAAAAATCACATTCAACTACTATTTAGAGCCCTAAATATCAAAGCAAAGGGAGACATTTGTATGGGCTCCTTCGCCTCAAAATCCGTCTCTCCTTACCCTATGAATGTTATTTAAAGTTCTGATTACTGACCATACTTATGTTTTTTTGTTGTTGATCTGTCAACAGAATCATCTCTTTCTTTAAAAAAAATACCATTGACTCCACAGTCTTCATCTGCTATTTGTTTTTTTAATCTATTTTCTTCTCAGAAATTTTATTTTTTGATTTTGGAACCGATGAGGGTGATAGTGAACTGCGGCAAACATCTCACGTTGGTAACAAATTAGTTAATGAAATGACATCCAATCTGTTCACCCCTGAAACTGGATTTCCATTTGGCAACACCTTTATTAGAAATATTTACGTAAGTTACTCAAGATTTAATTAATTAAAAAATATTTGATGGTGATATTTACATAAACCTAAATTTAAAGTAGGCCTAAGGAATATTATATCCATATGTAGTTTTTATGAAGAAAACGTTTTTATTTATTTATGTTTTTTTTTTCAATATTTTGTTACCAGCAATATGATGCCATATTTATTAAAATTGTATAAATGTTATGTACAAATATTGAAAAGTAATAAAGGTGAGTGACCCCCACAAAAGACAAAAAAATATTTGAAATAATTTTTAAAGATCCTATGACACGCATTTTAAAATGAATTATTTTAGTTTTAAAATGTTCCTTATATTGTTATAATTCAGTTATATCTTTTCTTTTTATAAAAAAATATATAAAAAGGTTGTTTTAATTAACAATAACAACCAATGGCATTAAATATTTTAAAATGCCGAGAGGTCAAATTAATTGGTGTCTTATGACGTAAGCAGTGACCTTTACCATGTGCATCGAACGGGCCCTAATAGGCTTTTTTCCATCATGAGAATTGTACGCCTTCGTTGTAGTGGTGTCGTATGACGGTCTAAGACATCAGCAACCTGACCTTTACCCTTTTTAAGTTTTCGCGTAATCAAACGGTGTTAAAATTAGAATCAAATGTAATATATTTCTATAAAAGGTAGATTTTTATTACATAATAATATAATTAACCATAACAGAGGTTTTTTAAATCTAAATACCATGTCATATGGTCTGTAATAAAATAAGGCTAGTCATGGCAAAACCACCAAGTTGTCGCACAGGAGGTTATTTAGAAATAAGCAAATAAACAACAGGAAATATAAACAAATACAAAGGAAATTTGTGTATATTTTGTCCAATA
>JAOTQE010057785.1:0-19357 GCA_025631205.1 Nesometra sesokonis | reverse complement strand
ATTGCAAGCCAACCCTCATGTATTTCATAATTGAAGCAGCTACATTAATTAGGCAGTATAGACTTATCCCGAATGATACATTTACCCTCTTAACTATACGTGCAGTACATATTGGAGTTCCCCACTTGGTTTCGTGGCGCCAGTCATTTGAAAAAAAGGCAGCACTTATTAAACGAAGTTTCGTGTGTTATCTAAATCTATCTCTATCTAATAGACCCTGTTTTGCAAGGTAATAAAAGTGATAATAAGTTCACGTGTATTCTTCACAAAATGACAATGCCATTTTCCATACAAAATTATTAGGAGTACCTTTGGTACCTGTAATTTGGCCCTGATTTAAACCACGGCAGGGATTTCATTTCCCGTAAACACGTCGAGCCAATTACCCGTTCATCCAATTGAAATCTAATCTATCAAAACTATTATTTTACGGCATTGAAAGAGAGTTTCATTTGCTTATGTGAATTGCTCGTAAAATTAAATATTTATCTTACGTGTCTGTACCTGTACATTATTTATTTTTGTGTGACAGTGTAAAGGTCGTTTTGAAAATTGGATAAAGTGGAGAGGTTTTATTGGCAACCGTATCATTTCAAGATGGCAGCGCGCAATAAACTTTTCTGTGTCTTATTCCTGTCTTTGTTTACTTGGGGTGTTTATGATGTCCTGGTTAATGTTGAGCAGAATGATTGTGCTATGACATACATGTTTCAGTATCCAAAATATTTAGTAAGTTTAATGTGTTCAGTTTGCGGCAGTGTCTTAGTATTCTAGCACAAAAGTCAGGCTGGGCCAGGCTCATGGCATGAGTGGAAACAGAAACACTGGGCAAGCTCTCTCTGACAGGCTCACTGCAGTGGAGCAAAGAAGGGCACAATGTTTTAGCCCTAGCTGGCATCAATTGGCTTCTCGGCATCGTCATTTCCTATAGTTGACTTCTATTTATTGGGCTACGATTTATTAGTGAGTTAGGCTGTCTAGGCTAGTCTTTATTAGTTTGGGGAGTACGTGTTTCTCTGCTGAATGAATGAGAAAGTAACATAAACAGCCGTCTAGGCTAGGCCTAGGTAGACCCATAATATTTCTCTGTTGGTTCACACCATTGAGTATTTCTTTACTCCATCAATGTTCACACAAATTCTGTTTTATCTTAGTAGGGCCTACTAGGTCTACTGGTGCCTAGGCTAGGCATACAGTAGGACTATATATTTGTTTTATTTGAAATGAAATTTAATATAATGTAGCACCCTTTTGTTTTAAAAATGTATTATAAAATGTAATTACTTGGTGAGCACTCATGAGTGTGAATAACACCTAACAAGATATTGTATGTCCTGATATGAGTCCTAGCTGATCTTAAAAAGACGCAATTTCTTCCATAACCTCCACAATTCACACAAATTAGTTTTGATAAATAGTTAAATTCAGGACTTTCATTTTATCAATGAACTTTAGTTGTTGAATGAATGCACCTTGCTCCAGTTTAGGTACATTACAAAATGTAAATTAAGCTTAGACATAATAAGTTTGAAAACAATTTTAAACTAACAAATATACAAAATATATCATTCCTTTGTTTAATAAGTTAAATCAAAATGTATTGCTAGTGAAACTTTTTACTAGTTTGTAGAAATACCGAATAATAATAATAATATTTTGTTTTTTCATCAACAGCCTGTTCCTGGGATTAATGATGAAATTAGGAATGCATTCCCACGATACTCATTGTATTTGTATGGAGAGGGTGATTATGCTAAACAGTCAGAGTAAGCAAAACATACACATGAGGCTAGGCATGACAAAACCACCAAGTTGTCGCACAGGAAGTTATTGAGAAATAGGCAAATAAACAACAGGGGAATACAAACAAATACAAAGAAAATATGTGTATATGTTGTCAAATAACTTAAGTTGTAGATGTTCGATTTTGATAATTGTCCTTTGATTTTAAAGGTTTTCAAATGTTTAATATGGTTCTAACAATAACTCAATTTTGAATTTTCCTATAGTACAACTTGGTGGTTTTGCCGTGACATACCTCATATCACTTTTGTAAAATAAAAATAAACCCCTCAAAAAATAATAAATTAAGTAGTTTTAGCAAGGCCAACCCAAAGGAGGGATAAGTCGAAAAATTGAAAATTTAATTTTTATAAATTATGGAAGTATATCATTATTTTATGCAAAAAAATATTATGTTTACTTGCGTATCAAGAAGATTTCAAGCATTTTTATGTACACAACGATAGACGTTCAGTTTCATTATATTTTTTTCTTTATATATTTTTTTTTTTCTAGTTACTTGTCCTTTGTTATAATGTCCTGTCCGTCAAATGTCTTCGCTGTCTTCTGTGTTATTGTAATTTTATGTAATTTTCGTTTCAACTAATTACATTTGTAAGCATAATTTCACATGTACGGGCATGCCGCCCACAAGTATTTGCTTTTTGGCATTGTCCACTTCCTTCATTTAAAAATTATTGTTTCCTTTGATTATATTATAATGGAAGAAATAAATGTTTAATTGAATTGAATTGAAGGTTTTAGAAAACTACATTTGAAATTTACTCATCAGTATACTTTGACCAAATAGAGTCATCATATTTTGCATCTTTTGAACTTTTTTTTTATCTTGCTATCTGAAAATTGTTAAGGTTACATTATGAAAGTTGTCTGTATTGATCATTATTTGTGTTTTTACCTTTGGTAAAAAACTAACTTTGTGATTATCCTTCTGTTGGCTTTGCTCTGCCACAATTGGTCTTTATGTTAAAAAAAAAAATACTATACGTTTGAACCTCCCTGTGCGGACACCTCTCGTTAGCGAATACCTCCCATAACGGTTTGCACTTCTAAGCAGCACATTTGGTATGCAGACATCTCCCGTAAGCGGACATGGACACATTTTATCTTAAAATTCAGATTTTTTGCATGTTAATTTACCTCCAATAAACGGACATCCTCGAAAATTTAGTGGTTTTTCTGTAAAACGAATATAAATTTCTGTATAAAATTGTGCTTATATTGTAATGGCTGAGAATCATATTAATGAACCAATCTTAAAAATAAAAAATAATATTTAATAAAATATAGAATGCTGTGTCTAGAAATTTAAGAGGCAATATCTATTAAGAATGCCTTGAAATATGAGACAAAAGGACGTATACAAAATTTTACAACTTTGGTCCTCTATCGGCCATAATTCTCGTAAGCAGACACCTCCCGTAAGAGGACACTTCTCCCGGACCCGAGGGTGTCCGCTTACGGGAGGTTCAACTGTATTATATTTAATTCACATCCACTAGCAAGTGACTTTGAAATTTGAAGGTGATTGCTTATAAACTAAGACTTACTATAAGGCATAGGCTGTTACAACACAGAGTGGGAATATTTCTAGTGCATGGTCGGGATTGAACCAAGGAAATTGGAATAGTAGGTAAGTAGTCTATTAATCATCAAGAATCACCACTGCCCATCTATGGTATAACTATTTGTTCTTTGATTGTTTAGATTATGATTTTTTAATATTCTATGTCGCATCCAACACTTACAGGCTTAGAAATATATTGTCATGCGTAAACAATGGTTCATGATGAGGTTTAGGGAATTGTGCAGTTTGTTAGGTAATGAGAACCCTTTGAAAAAAAAAAAAATATGTTAACATGGTAGATAATGGTGGTGACAAGTTAGACATAGGTAGGCAACAGGGTTAAAACTGTTATAACTACCATCCACCAACCTTGCTACCTATCTATAATATCCCATTATAACCAAGACATATAAATCTCTCAATTAATCTCCCAAGGATATGGTCAATAATGCCTTCTACAATAGGAAAATGCAGCAATTAATAGACCATTAGACTAATTTGAACTGACAACACATGACATTCAATTACTTGTTGAGCTTAAGGTATCAATAACATCAACAAATATACTACCTAGGTAATAAGTAGTTCTCTGTGGTTCTAGGTAGATCTTTCTAGTAATTTAACATGGTAGAACCGCCTTGTTTGAGGGTGTTATTTTTTTAAAGGGAAGAGCCTAGTTTTTACTGTAGGTTCCAACATACTTTCTGATTGAGCAAGCATGTTAACACTGAGCTACAATTCCACTCCCAATTCATCTAGTGTATGCAGTCAGATGATGTTTATCTAAAGGTCAAGCCAATTGTAGTCACAGTTCAAACACTGTCTGTTTGTGTTTATTTTTCAATGCTTGTGTGTACAAGAGTTTGGTTTTGTGGCAAAAGTCTTTAACAATGGAACTTACAGTATAAAATCCCAATAGTATTACATACAATATTAGAATCAGGACGGATGTAGAATCCAACGAATTCCTGGAGGGCGTGGTTCCTGATTTTAAATTTGACAAGCAAAAAAAAAAAAATTAATTTTCCATTTTACATGTTTTGACACCCTGTTAGTGTTACGTCTGGCCCATATGTATGCCTATTACTTAATTTTTGGGTTTGATTTGAGACCCAGCGCTCCATGTATATGAGGGGCCGTAACTAAGTTTTACATTATTAAATTAAAAAAAAAATCTCCCAACATTCTAAAGTCTGACAAGAGGTCAACAAATTAAAATTATAATCATAATTCAGTACAGTATTTTACACTGTGCAAATTTATACTGCAGTAAAACCATGGTCAAACCTAATCAGATTCAAACCGGTCACGGTATTGAAAAAAGTTTGACATTGAAAAAATTACCTTGAAGATTTTAAATTAATTGAAAACATTTCCATCTGGCATGACAACACATGACATTCAATTACTTGTTGAGCTTAAGGTATCAATAACATCAACAAATATACTACCTAGGTAATAAGTAGTTCTCTGTGGTTCTAGGTAGATCTTTCTAGTAATTTAACATGGTAGAACCGCCTTGTTTGAGGGTGTTATTTTTTTAAAGGGAAGAGCCTAGTTTTTACTGTAGGTTCCAACATACTTTCTGATTGAGCAAGCATGTTAACACTGAGCTACAATTCCACTCCCAATTCATCTAGTGTATGCAGTCAGATGATGTTTATCTAAAGGTCAAGCCAATTGTAGTCACAGTTCAAACACTGTCTGTTTGTGTTTATTTTTCAATGCTTGTGTGTACAAGAGTTTGGTTTTGTGGCAAAAGTCTTTAACAATGGAACTTACAGTATAAAATCCCAATAGTATTACATACAATATTAGAATCAGGACGGATGTAGAATCCAACGAATTCCTGGAGGGCGTGGTTCCTGATTTTAAATTTGACAAGCAAAAAAAAAAAAATTAATTTTCCATTTTACATGTTTTGACACCCTGTTAGTGTTACGTCTGGCCCATATGTATGCCTATTACTTAATTTTTGGGTTTGATTTGAGACCCAGCGCTCCATGTATATGAGGGGCCGTAACTAAGTTTTACATTATTAAATTAAAAAAAAAATCTCCCAACATTCTAAAGTCTGACAAGAGGTCAACAAATTAAAATTATAATCATAATTCAGTACAGTATTTTACACTGTGCAAATTTATACTGCAGTAAAACCATGGTCAAACCTAATCAGATTCAAACCGGTCACGGTATTGAAAAAAGTTTGACATTGAAAAAATTACCTTGAAGATTTTAAATTAATTGAAAACATTTCCATCTGGCATGAAAAACAAAATTTGACTCATAAAATAACTTATACAGAAAGTCGACTGAGGCAAGTTGTCTGTATTTGTTGTACTAAACCATAGAGGTTTATGTTGCCACTATCAATGTATTTTCTACCAGCTAAAATATTTTAAAAGCAATATAACCATCATATTTCTAGCAGTCAATAATTGCTGGTTGTGTTTTAGTAACTATACTGCACTGTAATAGGATCAAAAGCACTGGTAGTGTTTGCTGTACATTTGAGGCATGACACGGCAAAACCACCAAGTTGTCGCACAGGAAGTTTTTGAGAAATAAGCCAATAAACAACAGGAAATATAATCAAATACAAAGGAAATTTCTGTATATTTTGTTCGATAACTTCAGTTATACATGCCCGATTTTCATAATTAACCCCTCACTTTAAAGCTTACGAAAAGACTAATATGGTAGTTACATTAACTAAATTTTCAGTTTTCCAACAACTTGGTGGTTTTGCCGTGTCATGCCTCAATTGGTAAATGTAATGCACAGGTACTGACAAACTAGTTCATCATTAGGCCAATATAGTACTTGGTTTTCCCTTTTTGTCCTTTTCTGCCACCCCTATGGATGAGGTTCAAAAATATTTTCTTTTTTTTAATATTACTATTAGTCTATCTCCAACTACAAAATTCAGGTTGAAATGCACATTATTACAGCACAGTTGGTTGTAGGGTATATTATGTAAAACGCCTTCATTTTATTTGAGTAACTGATGTAATCATCAGGAAATGATGATGACATAATTTAATTCAAAATATTGTAACTGATGTAAGGTCCATATTAGATATCTACCTGCCACTGCATTACATTTTGAGACAGAGGTGGCCAAAAAAAAAAATCATTTTTTGGTTTTATTTCATCTTCAACCATAAAGCTGGGCAATCACTGAGTCGTGTGCTGGTCGTACGACGGTCACAAGGCAAAACTGATGCTCTGTGTGTGTGTGATTGTCAAGATGCGATGACAGTCTACTTGATGGCTGACGGTTTATTTTAGTGATTTCCCTTTTGAGTCACTAAAAAAAACCATCGGCCTATGGATAGAAGACTCTCATCGCGTGAGACAACCACACACACAGTGAGTGATGGTTTAGTCGTGCGACCGTCGCACGACGCAGTGAGTGCCCGGCCTAAGAGAAAATGTAAATGAAATTTACTCGGTCTGTCTGTCTGTCTGTCTGCACAATCACACACGATTTAAAAAGGGAACATTGTATTAAGACAATTGGTAACATTTTAACAAGGTTAAGTTTTACCATTGTTCACACTTGGATAATTTCGCATCATCAATTTTACCACAAGCTATAGTAAAAATTGTAACAATATGTTTCTCAATCTCACAACTCACCGAAGTACCCAATTTACTAATTAAACCCATTCTGTAATATAACTCTATAAATATTTGTCTAATTTGCAATTTTGATATTTGTTTGTTGTAATCAGTAAAATCTGTTTACTTAATATGAAATTTGAATCATGCTCATTATGAAAACCACAAGTTCAATTTATCATTTGTTTGATCATGGTTTGCTTTAAATTGATATACTTACTGTAGTAATAAAGTAAATGTTTAATTTAGGATTAAGTAGATGCAGTTTAAAAATGCCAAACAATGTAAATACAGCATGCATTTTATTAAACATATAGAGATCAAAATGATTAAATTATTATAAATTTGAACTTTGTGTTGTTTACAGTTGGGTTATGTTTTATTTGAACAATTGTAAAGTTATTAATTGACTTTATTGGCTCTCAGCGTACTTCTGTGCTTTGTATTTACTGTAACTGCCAGTTATGTAAATTACAATTTTCAAGGTGGTGGGGGGGAGGCTAGGGGGCTACAGCCCCGCCCCCCCAACCTTGAAAATATTATCTTATATCAAAGGTCCCCCTTTCCCCCTTTACCTCCCATCGGGGAGAAATTTAATGTGTTTTGTCTGATGCTTTGTAGAGTAATGACAAGGGGAAGACTGAGCCCCATCACCAAAACAGGCTAAAAAAGCAGCAAAACACGGAAAATAAGGTTTTTTCTCTTTTTTCCTTGCTCGTCAGACTAAAAACCGGGGACACGACCACCTCAAACTTTAACTCGCCCAACTCGTCGGGGTCCCGTGCCGCCGTGTCAGGGGCATTGCCCTGCTGTCGGGGAATTCCTGGTGCCACCACTGTTCAGAAGCATTATGGCTGGCTTTTAAAATCACTAAAAGCCAGTATTTTTTTTCTTTTCATTTTTCAGAGGGTTAGAATGACTAGCAGTTTGATATTAAGATGGGTGTGAGACCTTAATATACAGTATTAAGCTCTTGGCTTGGTAAATTATTCTGGGATCCACCCACCTGTCCAGCATAATTGCTTCACCACAGCTACAGTGATTTTGCTGTTCTCTGCACATTTTTTACAAAACTACACGTTGCAATTTTTTTTCATAGGATAAAATGTACATAAAATCCATATTTCATGTAACTTCCATACTGTTTAAAACAAAAATGTTGAAAATACAAGAATTGTTGCATACAGCTCACCCATTTTAATTGTTAGTTTATATTGATAATGTTGTTTTTTTTTAAATATCACTCACTCTGTTCTTGTAGGAATATGAAACTAAAGGGAATACCAGTCTTGTTCATTCCTGGCAATGCAGGCAGCTACAAACAAGGTATGGTATGCCGCCTCTTTAACACGTTGACTGCCAGCGACGAGTATACTCGCCAACCGGGTGTTGCTGTGTGCACCAGTGACGAGTATACTCGTCAAAAACAGTGTACCTTTATAACATTTCTCACGACACATGCGTACATCGTAAACTTACAGCCTCTTCAGGGGTAATTCAGAGAAGATACACCAAGACGATAATGTTGAAATATCATATATATATACCAGGCAGTTTAAAAGATTTCAAAGTGTGGTGGCACCTTAATGCAGGCGAGTAATCTCGTCACTGATAACAATCGTATTTTCAATGCAGGCGAGAAAACTCGCCACTGGCGTAGGCAAGAAAATTTCGTTCCCAGTGCCAACGACGAGTATACTCGTCACCTAATATTTTCCCACCAAAACATTAGACACTCTATTTTGATGATATGTGACTAAATAAAACCTTAAAAAACTATATTTGTACATATACACCTGTTCTGGTACACAGGAATGAAACAGCAAAATGGGTCTGGCAGTCAACATGTTAACCCTTTGAAGTCCCAGGCATTCTGTCCTAGGTCACCGGATCTTTTTAATGGCTTTTCATAAATTTAGGAAAATGAAAATTACATTTTTATGACTGTAACTTTCATCAAATGTTATATTTCTTGTTATAGTATATGTGTTGACTTTCCAAAAATAATAATAAAATGTTTTGACCTTTTGACCTATGTCAAAGGTCACATGTTGAAAAATGCAATTTTGAGGTCTAAAAATGGTATTTTTTTATCTAAAAATTAGTAAAAAAATGTAACTCTAATCCAAGTATAAAATCATCGGTGGAACTGCTAGAAGCAGTGCCTTCACCACTAGACTCAAATTCAGTCTTCTTTAGTTCGTTATATCCTCATTAAGATCATCATCCTCCCCCCATTTTTCCTAAAATACACTGAGATTGCTTAATTTTGGACATTTTGACCACTTGGGGGTGTCATATTCGCCAAATATTGAGGAATTCCCTCAAATTATCTATCTATAGAGGGCAGCATTACTAAAAAGTGTTTAGCGATAACGGCTCTGGACTTGGTTAAAAGCCAAGGCCGTACTGTATACAGCCCATGCATCCCGGGGCAGTAAATTAAGCCGTATGGGATACGGCCCACGAATTCAAAGGGTTAACGCAGATATATAGTCTTTTAATTGTGTATTTTATTACCAATAACTCAATTTTTAATTTTCTATAATGAGACCCATTTTGTGGTGAGACCACACAAATAAGATTGTTGATTTAATAATTATATGATATATTTTTGATAACGATTTTGAAATTGTTGGTTTTTTTTACAGTCCGATCGCTTGGTTCTGTTGCTTTGCGCAAAGCTGAGAAGTATAGTTTTCATTTCAACTATTTCTCGGTGGATCTTAATGGTGAACTTGTTGGCATGTATGGTGGTTTTCTGCAACAGCAAACAGGTAATTTGTTCAGTGGCAAAATTACCAGTTTAAAGCCACAATTACACTGGACTTTTTTTTGGTAAAAGTAACTAACACGCTGACTCGTTTAGCACAATTAGTCCAGTGCGAACATGACAGTAAGCTTACATAACCATAGAGAAAAGGAAACTTACCCATTCGGCGTGGTTAGTTTAAGCGAGTGCCTACTGCCCATGGAAAACTTATTAGGTACCAAGTAGGAAAGTCCATTGCGAACAGTGCGACTTGGGTAAACTTCCCAAGTCATTATTACATTATGGCCTTTATTGGTCAATTGGATACTCATGTGAGTTGTGCCAAATAATCCAAGTGTGAACAATGGTAAAATTTTACCATTGTAAATATTATCAATTGTTCATAAAATATCCCTTTTTAAATCCAGTGCGATTGCAGCTTAAAGTCGCTCATAAAATCTCACCTTTTACAATTTTTTTCTTTTTCTTTTTGTTTTTTAATTGTGTAAAAAAGAGTAGTGACATCATTTGTGGCAGAGCTAGCCAAAGGAATGATAGGCATCAGCGTAGATTTGAGTTAAAAAAAAAGGGGAGGTGGTACAAGGACAAGAAAACTCAGATGCGATGACAGTCTTCTTCTCGTCGGTCAACGGTTTTTTTTAGTGATTCCCCTGTTGAATCCACACACACAGGGAGCGACGATTTACTCGTGCGATCATCGTATGACTGTCACACGACGCAGTGATTGCCCTGTTTAAGAGTCACGTCATGTCATGCGAGTACTACTGGTTTGTACTTAACGCTCTTTTATCTGTGTACAACAGGACCATGTATGGACCAGTACACCATTGTTCCCCTAGTCATCTCGAAAGATGTACTGGGTTCTTTAGTATACAAGTGCTTTTTGTGTATACTGGGCCTACGATTTATAGTCCTAAGCCACGAACATGTGCTGTTGCTTTTGGTATTTTTCACTGTTACCCTGCTAAACTCGCACTTTATAAATTTTATTAAAATTTTGAATAATGTTTATATGCATTATAATGCATTTATAATAAATTTTGGTTTTATTATTTTTCAGAATATGTAGCCCATTGTATTGAGCATATTTTAAGTCTCTATCAACATTTGAAGAGCCCACCGCAGAAGGTTATATTGGTTGGTCATTCTATGGTAAGCATCAGTTAAAACAAAAGAGATCAAAGCTTTAAAGTAAAAAGTCAAATGAAACGCCATCTATTCTGTGACACTTGAGAACAGGAAACATTTTAACTTTATCGTAATGTTATTTAGTATTGAATGATAAAATTATCACTATTTTCTTGTTATTGGCATCGCTTGTGAGCATCTATATCTCACCATCACTACTCATTACTGAGTGCGTCAGTTGACTTTACTGTTTTTGAAGATACAGTATTGATTATATAACTGCTAAACCATTTTTTCCTGTATATTTAAAATCAAAATTACCAACTAAATACAATTAAAATCACTTATTAAGTGTGTATTGACAAGAGAGTAGCATGGTTTGATTGAGCACAAAGACTTGTGTTTTGGCTGAAGGGTCGAAATACATGTAACAGCGCACAGTCTTTTGGATGAGACGTTAAGCCGTTAGTCATGTGTAAACAATACTCATGTGCATGCTAAATAATGTAGTACATTCTTTTAAGAAGAGTAGGGGATTGTCTCCCTGTCTACTGCCCAGTCACAACTAGAAGAACCCCACTGGAAATAACTCCATTTTGGACTTCCATGGGTTAAAAAAATGGAAAGAATGTTTCTCTGTAATTCTTTATTATTCTTTACTTTCTAATACAACAGAGTGACATTTAGCTCAGTTGGCGAGTGGCATTTAGCTCAATTGAGTGGCACTTAACTCTGTTGGTTTAGCTGGTGGAAATCACTGTGCTGTGCACTGAACCGTGACTCGCTGGTTCGGATGAGACATTGAGCCGTTGGTCCCATGTACAACATGGCTCTTGTGCATGTTAATGAATGAAGTGCACTCTTCGTGTACCCGGTGTACTGCCCAATCACCACCAGAAGGATCCCACTGGAAATAAGTCATTCGACTTTCGTGCGTTATCCTTGGTGTTCTACAACACCGACTAAATAAAATCAAATCAAACATTAACTATATTTTTTTGTTTATATTCAAGGGTGGATTAGTAGCCAGGTCTCTGTTTCTTTCAACAAATTTTAATCCAAAGTTAGTGAATACTATCATCACTCAGGCAACACCCCACGACAGTCCAGTGGTGAAGGCTGACAAAGATCTTGATGAGTTTCAGTTAGCTGTTAATAAGGTTTGAGAAGCTTCATAATGTTTCTTTTTCAATTAAAGTTATGATTAGATTATGAGTGATGATAAGAACCATCGCAAGCATCATCACCATTTGAGGTATGATACCACAAAATTACCAAGTTGTAGGAAAATTAAAAATTCAGTTATTGCTAAAACCATATTACCCTTTTTGCAAGCTTTAAAATGTGGGGTAAATTTTATCAAATCGAACACCAATAACTCAAGTTATTTGACAAAATATACACAAATTTCCTTTGTATTGATTTGTATTTCCTGATGTTTACTTGCTTATTTCTTCCTGTGCGACAACTTGGTGGTTTTTCCTTGAATAGCCTCATTTGTACACTGTCTTTATTGTCACTGCCACCACATCTATCATCACAATTGTCATTTTTTGTTTTAAACAGCAAGTTTTACTCGCCACTTACAGGATGAGATCTACGCCATGCTTTCTAAACCAAGTCTCATTATGAGGCTTGCGGGGTGTCGTTGTTAAGTTGTGGGAACCAACCTAGCATTCAGCCAGGTTCGAACCCAGGACTTCGGGATTGGAAGGCAAGCATGCTAACCACCAAGTTACAGCGCCACTCCCAAGATACAACGCCACTTATAATCATCACGATCATCATCATCATAATAATCATCATCACCATCGTCATCATCATCATCACCACCGTCATCGTCGTCATCATCACCATCATCATCATCATCATCATCAACATCATCATTTTCCCCATCATTATCGTCGTCATTGTCATCATCATCATTATCATCGTCCTCTTCACCATCATCGTCATCATCATCACCAACACCGCCACCAATATCATGATCTTCATATAGTACAGCAACCATATATTGTGAAGTATTAGTATTGCCATTCATTTAATAGGAAAATCAATTATTTATTATTTCCAATTTTTGTGCATGTTCCTAAAATAAATTAACCAAGTTATTTTTTGTTCTAAACCGGTTCTTTCAATGTTTTGTTTTTGTTTCATAGTTTTGGAAGGAAAATTGGAATACGACCCTTGAGGATGTAGTTCTTCTTTCGGTTGGAGGTGGTTTTCGAGACAACCTGGTACGTTCCGGACTAACATCATTAACAGATGTCTTCCATTCAAGTCGTAGTCTTTCTGTTGTCACAAGTGCAATACCAAAAATATGGTTGTCCACCGATCACCTCTGTGTTGTATGGTAATTGCAATTGATCTTGTTTGTAGTTTTTTTTCTCCTAGTAATCTTGAAACAGTTGATAGAGAAATAAGAAAAACTGCATTTAATACACTGCTATACACCTACTAGCCTTAGACAAGGATGTAGCTATAAAAATCAAAAGGTGGAAGCAAGTGTCCCCTTATATGTGAGGTCTCACCACAAAATGAGTCTCATGGTAGGAAAATCCACAAAATAAGTCACATCATAGGTGGGATCAAATTGAGATAATCACCAAAATAGGTCTGAAGTCAGATTTTGAGAAATTTAACTTTAACCAATTATGAGTACTATGGTACTTATAGTACATTATAATATACTTTTTAAGCCAATTTGCATGCAGGAACGTATTCTTCATTTAGAATTTCTGAGAATTATTGTCTTTTATCTTTTGTATTTTTGGATGGCTTTATTGCTTATTTTTACTGTGTTTCATAATAATAACTCGATTTATGATTTTCCTACCATGAGACTCATTTTGTCGTGAGATCTCACATATTATTTATAAAAGCAGTTTAATATGATTCTCAGCCTTTACTGTATGAGGATTTTGTTTGTAGTCTTTGTCCAAAAAATCATGATTTTTTTTTTCAGAGATAACTATTTACTGGAAGTAAATTATCATACAAGAAAAATAAAAATTGTAAATCAAAAATGTCCATGGCCACTTATGGGAGGTAGAGTACTAAATACACCAATTTCATTTTAGAGATTATTGTAATTTTGTTATCATTTATTCTATTTTTCAGGTGTAAAGAGTTAGTTCTTGCAACTAAAAGAGGCATGTTTGATATGATTGATAAAAAGACAAAGCAGGTAAATTAAAACATTATTTTTGTTGATTAGATTGATGTTCAGGGTTAAACAGCAAGCGCCGCTTCTACTCGGGATAGGCGAATTGGCAATATAAAACTGTAACAAATGCAAGGTCTCACCACAAAATGAATTACATCGTATGTAGGATCAATTTGAGATAATCACCAAAATAATTATGTGTGCTCATATTTCTGAGAAATTTAGTTTTAATCAACTATGTGTACTATGGTACTTATATTTGAATATAATTTACTTTTTAAATAAGTTTTCATGCAGGAAAGTGGCCTATATATAGATTTTAGATGTATAGTCTTTTAATTGTTTATTTTTCATAATGATTTATGCGTGATTTTCTCAAAACGATGTTTCCATACATGATAATTTTAATGGTCATACCAATAACTCAATTTTTTATTTTCCTACCATGAGACTCATTTTGTGGTGTAACCTCACAAGTGTAAATGAGGCTATTCGTGGAAAACCCACCAAGTTGTTGCACAGGAAGTTATTGAGAAATAAGCCAATAAAGAACAGGAAATATAAACAAATACAAAGAACATTTGTGTATATTTTTTTTTTCTCTTTTGTGGGGTCGTCCCACCATTATTCAAAATGCATTATAAGATTCATTTGTCATCACAATTACAAAACACATTCAAATAATGAGTACGTCAACAGCTAATGGCCTACTATATAGTGTACTCAAATGAGGAGAAAATCAGTAATAAAAAAAGAAAAGAAAGAAGTGTATATTTTGTTTAATAACTTACTTTAATAACAGTTATACTTTTGGTAATTAAACCCTCATTTTAAAGCTTACGAAAAGTCTAATATTGTTTTAACAATAACTCAATTTTCAATTTTCCTACAACTTGGTGGTTTTGCCGTGTTAGCCTCAAATGTTTAATAAAAAAAAAAAAATATATGTAAATATGCATACTGTGGAGTGAGGTTTCTATGGCCAGTGTGTATATCCATTTCCTTGGGTGTATCATATATGTGGTCAAGCCAATCCAAAGGAGTGGTATGTGAAAGACTAGACTTGCCCCATGTCATTTGTATCTGGTTGATTTTTTCTGGATTTTTTACCTATGCAGCACCACCAACCATCACTATCAGCCTATGCTATTAAATTGTACAAGCGACTTGTAAAATACTTCTCCAGGATTTGAGGATGATGTGATCTTGCCACTCCGTAATTGGCAAGTGGGCAGATCGAAATAAATGTTTACTTGTAGAATCGACCAATCAAAATGCTTCCCTTTCTAATGAACAGCTAAGCCTACCAAACAACAAATAATACCTGAAGAGTATTCTCAATATTGTAATTTTGCCCTATTCATATAAAAAAAAAAAATCAGATCTTATTTCTCGTACAGTTGCAATTGCCCATCATGTTGCCTAGGAGACGCAATGCAGTCCCGGGTAGATTCCATTTGGAACGCCAAACTTTGATTAGCATGTGGATGCATTGGTATCACATGATTTTCACCGTGTTTTCATTGTACGAATGGTCATGCATGAATTACTTTAACAGGCCTTATGGCTAAACTAAAATAAGTTAGTATGGGACGTCAGTAGCGCGGCCTACAAAGCAGTCAAGCAATAAAAGTGACTAACACAACCAAAGGCCTGTGAGACAGGCTGAAGAAAAACTTGAAAATCAGTCAAATAAACTTACGAATCTACACATTATCGTTAACATGCAAAAAATATGTTTGATATGATAATTATTTTCAAATTATGAATAATTGAAGTTTTAACTGTATTTTAGAAATAAATGAAAAAAAAAATGTTTTATTTCTGCCTAACAAGCTATTCGGCTTATCCCTCCTGTGGCTTTAGCTCTGACACATCTATATATCTAAATCTATATATATAATCTATATATGATCCTATGAAAGGCAAACAAATTAAAGGGCAGGTTCACCCAAAAAGTTAGTTAATCATTAAAAGTATATTCTGCCCTATTTGAGAATTTTTAGGACTTTTTCCTCCTTGAGTTTCATGAATTAAAAAAATATATATACAAATAAATGCTAGATTTCATCCCTATTCTTTTACACTCAAAATAGCAAATGGATATTTTTTTATTATCAAATAAAAATAGCTACTTTACACTCTATAAAAAACATCAGAAAATGAACAATTTTGGTTAAAACACCAAGAATAGCATTTTTCTATATATTTTTAAAATGACCATTGATTTTTCACAATTTATTTAAAATACCCCTCTTTCAGGCAATTTGTATGCAAGTGAATAGGGATTCTATCTTGTAATTTGAACTATCCTCCCACTTAGCAATTTTCGTCTATTTCACCAATGATTATGATAGGTAAAATGAATCGTAAACATCAGAAACAGAGCTGAATATAATTTTTATGATAAACTGAAGCAAACAACAAGGAAGATAATTTATTTTGGTGAACCGGCCCTTTAAACTCTACTGATAGGAACATTTACACAGTGCTCATTAAACCCATCCCACAATATTATTACTATTAATTTTATCCCACTTCAATCCAATCTTGATTTTTTAAGACAAGTTTAGTTTTTATTGATTTTCAAATTTTTATTCCATCAGATATCTACTGACTCATCTTTTCGAATGAAAATGCTCAGGAAACATTTTTCCAATAACATTGATCATGTCATGGACAAGACTATTACCTTCACAGGTGATATTTATATTTTTTGATTTTTTTAAATATGCAATTAAAAATATTGATTTGGTAATTGTGGCAAGTCATTCAGAAGCATACAATATACAGTGCAGGGTAAGGACAAGATAAATAAAAAAACAATAGAAATGACAAACAAAAAGAGTTAACTCCTTAATTAGACCAAACAAGAGTTATAAGGTTGAAACAAGTATTTTTTTTAGCAAATTTAACATCTTCCAAAAACTAGTTGATTAGAATGAAAAAAAAAAAAAGCGAGGTAAATAATTAAAGTGTAATTATTAGATGTTAGAAAAAAAGGAAAAATTGTTCATTACATGCCATTAAGACTGCTAGCCCAGCCTAACTGCTCTCTCTGCATGTTACCCCTTGTTCAGAAGCTTGTCATCAATGCTACTTGGGACCCAAAATCCCAGTTTTAAAGTTTGCTACTGTTATTTTTTAGGAAGTGATAAGTTTGAACTTGTTGAAAATAGTGCTCTACAACTTGATGGTGCTGTTATCAAGGAAACCATCCACTACATGTTCCCTCTGAAGGATGCTGTGGAGACCACAGACCACTTCATAGCTGTTGGGAATATGAAGAACTTTGATTGGGTATCTGCTTGTGTGAAGGTATGTCAATTATAACTGGATTCAGATATAGAATATTCAGACATTTTGATCATTGTCCTCATCTTTGCATAATAATCTAGGAAAAGTTTTCAATTTTTTTTCTCAAGTATTCCCAACTGTACTGAGTATTCAGTATGCATTCCACCTTGGAGTTGGAACAAATCTTATATAGTATCCTGCCTGACCTCCCAAAAAAATTACAACCTACGAAAAGTTTGGATAGATGTTTGAAAAGGTTTAAGAAAGCAGATACACCATAGCATATATTCTGTACATCATCAGAGCTATGCTTACAAAAATGTGATTTTTTTTACTATAGTAATTCAAAGAAAAACAGCATACTTTATGACTGTAAAAATGTGCTAATATCGACAAAATATGAATGCCATTGCATTATACCTTTGATTTTTATATTGAACATGTTGATTGATGTTGAAATGAAACTTTGATATTTTGTATGCAAATTTTAAATGTACTGCGCATGTAACAGCAATAATTGCTGTTATTTGAACCATCAATGTATCTGTTTTTGAAACACTATCATTATCACACTGAATTGATTGAAAATAAAGTATAACTTAAACGCTGTTAAATTTTACTACTTTTTTATACTTTAGGTTGAAGGAAACCGTTGTTCAGAAGCTATCAGTCTAAGGTCATACAATCAAATGATGCCACCTAGAAAAACAGACATGAAGAATATACTGTTACCTATCATTGGGTTACAGGATGTTACACACATTATGGTCAAAGTAACAAAGGGTAAAAAGGTAAAGTTCCAATATAAATAATAATAATAATAACTTTACACAGAAAAGAAATAAATTTCTTTCTGAAGTCACAGTTACACTTTGAACAAATAACATAGGCCTACAGTATCTTAACAATACATTAAAACACAAACTAATCCTACTCCTTAAACTAAATATGGTTGGCCGTTGGCTTCGTAAAGCTCATACGCCCTTCGTTCAGATGTTATTTTTATTTCTGCAGGATGACCATGGCACCCTCCTACTCAACAGTTTCTAAAACTGTGTAGGGTTGCCAGTGAATAAGTCGCCGGCGGCTTGACTGGATGCAGTTTATCGTAGTACCCAGGACATTAAAATCCTTAGCTACACTTAGCTAATAAAAAAAAAAAGAAAACCACATTACTTTTAATTTTTAGGAGTCTACCATTGCATTCCAATTGTTCTTGTTTTTGGATCACAATCATTCAATGCTATTAATCTGTGCAAGCGACTTGTAAAAGATTTCTCCAGGATTCCAGGATGATGTAATCTTTCCCCTCCATATTTGGCTACTGGGCGGATCGAAATAAATGTTTACTAGTAGAGTCAATCAATCAAAATTCTTCCCTTTCGAATGAACAGCTAAGCCTACCACCAGCTGAGAAGCCTACCAAACAAAAAATTATACCTGAAAATTATTCTCACGATTGTAATTTTGTCCTATTCATATAAAAAAAAACTTGTTTCTTATTCTTAATTCTCGTCCAGTTGCAATTGGCAATCCCGTTGCCTAGTCCTAGGGTAGACACAAGGCTAGTCCCGGGTAGACCTCATTTTGAACGCCAAACTTTGATAGCATGTGGATGCAATGGTATCACATGATTTTTGTATTCAGTCAAGCGTGACCATTTACACTGTACTTTTACAGTGCAAAACACGGTGGAAATGGTCATGCATAAATTTCTTTAACAGGCCTTATGGTAAACTAAAGATTTATAGTTGATGCAATTAACAACCATATTTCAACTTTTGGACTTAACAATATTTACCAACATGGCTTTGTGTCCAAGAAATCATGCATTACACAGTTGACCAATGCCATCTATGACTGGTCTAAGCTCCTTGATTCTAGATCGCCACCAAGAATTGACTTAGTGTTCCTAGACCTTAAAAAGGCTTTTGACCTTCTACCCCATGATATACTTTTGACAAAGTTAGCAACAAATTTCAATATCAGAGGTAGTACT
>JAOTQE010057774.1:0-19360 GCA_025631205.1 Nesometra sesokonis | reverse complement strand
GAAAATCCGACTAAGATCAGAAAAAATCAATCAAATAGCCAGTAGGACTAAGCCCTCATCTGCAGACGGATCCGTTTATATATATACAGTGTAATTGTAAATGTAAAGGCGGGGATGAGGTGTTAAAGATTAAAGAGAG
Source organism: Nesometra sesokonis (assembly GCA_025631205.1). Lineage (NCBI taxonomy): Eukaryota > Metazoa > Echinodermata > Crinoidea > Comatulida > Antedonidae > Nesometra > Nesometra sesokonis. The sequence goes on along the minus strand of JAOTQE010057774.1, from coordinate 19,221 downwards.
CAAGTTTTATCTAATATAGAAATATAAGATACAATCTAAATTTATATAAAATAAATCTTTGGATCCATTGGTCCGAAAGCCCGTTGATCAAAAGATGTGAACCTTTGAAGTTTCCAGGCTGGAAATCTCAGAAAATCTACGTAAATGAAATTTCCTGCATGAAAACTGAACTAAAAATTATATTATAGACCTATAATAAAATATAAGTACCATAATGATTAAAACTTAGGTTTCTGAGAAAATTGACTCGGACCTATTTGGTGATTATCTCAATTTGCCCTCACCTACGATGCAATTCATTTTGTGGTGATACCTCACAATTTCTTTTATTTAGATCTATTATTTAGTTAAAATTTGATTAAATGTTTCTTTTTTCCATCACTTGAAGTTTGTGGAGGACGTACGTATGTCTATTATTTAATGAGAAGTGGAGCAGTGAGTGGGTTTAGGCCTAGGCCTACACCAAATTCTGAGTTCGGAATTTCGAAGCTCATGCTAGTCGTTTTTGTATTCCAACCAGGAGTATAAGTGGGTACATGGGAGTACAAATGCCATATGCACAGTTTACGGACTACATCATGGATCGTGATCCACAGTTGTCTGTTCCAATGACCCAGGGGCAGCGGGAGGTCTTGCTGATTGGTACGTTAAGAGAGTCTCCATTATTATGAGGGCCATCATGATGGTGGGGCAGTAAGTATCCGACAAAAAAGTCACACAATAAGGCAAATCGCGTTATCTTTACTTCTTTTGGCTTTTCAATTTTAAACCGGGAACACGGTATAAAATTGGTTTCCCTCTTTTACACACTTTGGGACCCGGCGCTGTGGGAGTTTCTGAAATTTGTAAAATTTACACCTGTGAATGCTCTGAGATAGCATCGTTTATTTAGAAGGGTCAGATCAATAAATTTGAAAAAGTGCAGGGGGTGGCGTACGTATTAAGATTATGGTCTACGTCCACGTCAGCCCCATGGCATGCTTGAGGTGAGAAAATTCCAGTGTTTGGAACTTCTAGATGCTTGGTAATGGTACTTTTGTACATTAAACATGTTTTTAATGGTGTCACAATTTAATGAAATTGAGACTGCTATAACTGTAAAATATTCGTACGGCGGCCGCCATCCGGTTCCGCCACCCTTGATCTGGGAAAATGTTCATGTTTTTAACAGTGTCACAATTTAACGAAATAGAGAGTACTACAACTGCAAAATATTGGTACGGCGGCCGCCATCCGGTTCCGCCGCCCTTGATCTGGGAAAATGTTGTGAAGAGGGGTCTTGGTATACAACCATATACATTAGATCTATTAATACTTTTATTGCTACTACTACTGCGATTACTATTACAATATCATAATAATCACCATCATCCATCATCCTCGTCATCATCATCTTCATCGTCTTGTCGTCATCATCATCATCCATCATCATCATCATCATCATCATCATCATCACCACCACCACCCCCACCATCATCATCATCATCATCATCATCATCATCATCCAAAACCATCCTCATCATCACCGCTGAGTCTTCTCATTAATTTAACAAAGAATCTTGGAATTATGCAAATAAGCCCATGTCATGTGTGTAATACATAGTGCGCCTGTGAGAAATACGTCGCCTCCATTTTTTCCAATTTGGAATTCAAATTGGCGTACAGTTAAAACCAGATATTTGTTGAGAGAAATATATTTATGATGGGGATGGGTCTTGGCGATAGCAAGAAAGATCATCTAGGTGTTTGGCGATCGTGAGACGGACCAATGTATTTGACGATTCGTGAGATCTTTGACGGTCGTGAAAGAGACGATTGTGATCTATATCTTTGGTCATAAGAAAGACGATCATTGGTAGGTATTTGGCGGTCACGAAGTAGTCATCAGAGACCATCTTGGTCTTTGTGGAAGTCAGAGATTTCCTAGGTCTTTGGTGGCCGTGAAAAGATGATCTAGGCCTTTGGTGGTCGTTAGACCATCCAGGTCGTTGGCCGTCATGAGGAAGATATCCAAGTCTCTGGTGGTGGTCCTGAGATAAACAATCTCACTCTCTGTCGTAAGAGGGATGCTAGTCTCTGGTGATCTTCAGAAAAATGATCTAGGTTTTTGTGGTCGTCAGAAAGATGATCAAGGTCTTTGATTTGATTTTAGTGAACAGAGATGGATCCAGGGTCCTGCTATAGGGGTTGGCAGTCACCCTCTGGACCAAGTCTCCCTCTATCTTGCGGCCGGCCCAATTTTTAGGTTCAGCTTGACAAGCAAAAAAGAGGCTTTTTCACCCGTTCCAATTTTCATTAATTGTACCTCGTTTCCCTGCCGCCCTATTTAAGGCGGCCCTGAAGCCACTGGATCTCCGCTGGTAAGAGATGGGATCTAGGTTACTGGTGGTTGTGAAAGAGATCTAGGTTATTAATGATCGTGAGAGAGAAGATCTAGGCTTTTAGTGGTCGTGATAAAGATGTTCACGTTTTTGATGGTTGTGAGAGAGATTATCTAGGTCTTTGATGGTCATCGTAGAGATGATCTAGGCATTTGGTGGTCGTGAAAGAAATGATCTATGTAACCGGTGGTCGTAAAAGCTACAAGCTAGGTCATTAGATGGCTGATTTAGATATAAGGTGGCTGAGATAAATGATCTACAGTAGGCTTCTGGTGGTCCTGGGGGAGACCACCTAGGTCGTTGTTAGAAGGGTGTTCTAAGTTTGTATTGGCCGCCTGGAGAGAACATTTAGGTCTTTAGTGGTCTACAGTAGGTCGTTAGTGGTCATGATAGAGCTTATCTAGGTATTTGGTGGCTGTGACATAATCTAAGCTTCTGGTGGTCCTGGGAGAGACCACCTAGGCCATCGTTAGAAGGATGTTCTAGGTCTGTAGTGGCCAACTGGAGCGACCATTTAGTTTTTTAGTGGTCTAGGTCGTTAGAAGTCATGAGAGAGCTTATCTAGGTATTTGATGGCTGTGAGATAATCTAGGTTTCTAGTGGTCCTGGGAGAGACCACCTAGGCCGTCGTTCGAAGGATGTTTTAGGTCTGTAGTGGCCGCCTGGAGCGACCATTTAGGTTTTTAGTGGTCTAGGTCGTTAGAAGTCGTGAGAGAGCTTATCTAGGTATTTGGTGGCTGTGAGATAATCTAGGCTTCTGGTGGTCCTGGGAGAGACCACCTAGGTTGTCGTTAGAAGGATGTTCTAGGTCTACAGTGACCGTCTGGAGACACCTTTTAGGTATTTTGTGGTCGTGCGAGACATGATCCAGGTCTTTGGTGGTTGTCAGAGAGACCATGATCTTTGCCTGCCATGAGAGCATAACGTTAAAAAATTAATATAAAATCAATTTTTTTTTCTCGATTTTCACAGAAATTACACACGGAAACAACATTAATGCTTGGGAGAAATTTAATGTTAAAATACAATCTTAATGTAACCGTAATGTAATACATTAAAAATATAGGCCTATGATTCATATATAACATAATGTAAGTGCTTCGGCTTACTTGAAATACCAGTATAATTGTTTAAATCATTAAATTTTATTTAATTTGATTGTTTTATGTTTACACAGCATTGCATACACTTGTTAAAGATGGATTTTGTATCTGATTAAATAACTTGTCCCTGTTTAGTTATGTTGACATATCAAAATGCTTATAACAGGTTCTTTCAAAGTTGTCATATATATTTTTAAAATTATTCATTGAAATGATTTATCTTTTGTGAGAGAGTGCAGAATCTGTTTGGGGATCATTGCTTATTCTCTCTCTCTCTCTCTTGGAACTGTATGAGCATTACAAAATAAATATTATAATAACACAGGCCTATAATACTAAATTAAATTAATTCCAATGGGGTAAAGGGTTTAAAATAAATTAATATCATCTAAATTATCTTGGTTGTTATTCTCCACCAACGAAGCCCACGTGTAGATTTTTAAGTTCCTCAAATTCATACTCGCAGACATCACAGGAACATTCCTCGATCACATAGTAGTCAAATGTCCGAATGACATCACCTACACATGTAAGTTGCAGCGATCTTGTTGACGTTGTCTTCGGCTTGCAACAGTTACAATGGGAATCAAAGTATGGTGCAGTGCTTGTTGTGTTAGAGGTTGACTCGCATCGCCCAGCGCATGATGTTTTAATCATTACTTCATTCTCACTAGCAATACAATCCTCAAATGTGAATCCCTCCTCTTCCTCAGTAAACACTTGACAATTTTCATTTACTAAACAAAAAATAACAAACATTTAATTAATAATTAAAAACAAACATCACATTTTTACATAGATGAAATACTTGAAAACATAAATGAAGACCGAGTGAATATCTGTTTAGCTACGTGGCATAATAGCCACATTTAAGATTGACAATCTCATGATTGGGAGCCTGATGGGCAAACTGAAGAAAGGTTAAAAGGACAACAGCAACTAACCAACATGACTCTTAAATTCCCAACCTTATGACTGAGAGCCTGACATGGAAACTGAAGAAGGATTAAAAAGACAACAGAAATTGACAAACATGAGCTTCAAATTTCAAGTCTCATGACTGGGAGCCTGATGTGGAAACTGAAGAAGGATTAAAAAGACAACAGAAACTGACAAACACGAGTCTCAAATTTCCAACCTCATTAGTGATAGCTTTATGTGCACATTGAAGAAAGGTAAAAAGACAACAGCAACTAACCAATATGAGTCTCAAATTCCCAACCTTATGACTGAGAGTCTGACGTGAAAACTAAAGAAGGATTAAAAAGACAACAGAAACTGACCAAAAGGAGACTCAAATTTCCTGTCTTATGATTGAGGGCATGACGGCCAAATTGAAGAAAGGTTAAAAGGATAACAGCAACTGACCAACACAAAATTCCCAACCTTGTGACTGACAATCTGATGGTTAAACTGAAAAACTAGCCAACATGAGTCTCAAATTCCCAACCCCATGATTGAGAGCCTGATGGTCAATCTGAAGAAAGGTTAAACAGACAACTGCAATTAACCCACACGAGTCTCAAATTCCCAATTTCTTAATTGAGAGACTGATTGTCAAACTGAAGAAAGGTCAAAGAACAACAGTAACTGACAACTATGTGTCTCAAATTCCCAATCTTCTGATTGAGAACCTGATGTGAAAACTGAAAAACAGGTTAAACAGACAACTGCAACTAACCCACATGAGTCTCAAATTCCCAATTTTATAATTGAGAGCCTTGTTACAACTGCATAATGTATAACACAGGCAATGTAGAAAAACTGCCTGCTAATGTAGAACGATCAACAGCTAATATAATAAACACTACTGCCTCACAGCTAATGAGATACAAGCGACAGCTAATATAGAAAACTATAATTGCTAGTAAGATACAAGTCCCAGCTAATGTAGAAAATTGCAATATCATTAAATGAAACATGTGAAAACTGAAAAAAATGTTAAACAGACAACTACAACTAACCCACATGAGTTTTAAACTACCAATTTCGTAATTGAGAGATTGTCAAACTGAAGAAAGGTCAAAGAACAAAAGTAACTGATGTGCGTCTCAAATTCCCAATCTCGTGATTGACAGCCTTGTTATAACTGCTAATGTAGAAAACAGCCAATGTAGAAAAACTGCCCGCTAATATAGAACGATCAACAGCTAATGTAAAAAACTTTACTGCCTCACAGCTAATGAAATACAAGCGACAGCTAATATAGAAAACTATAATTGCTTCACAGCTAGTAAGATAACAAGTCCCTGCTACTGTAGAAAATTGCAATATCATTAAATGAAACATGGATGGAACTAAAGTAATGTGCATTTCCCAGTAACATGTAAATGCTGTGTTAACATTGTTTAAATGACTAAGAAAAGATGGGGCAGGTTGCATCACTAAAAGTATTATTATAATGTTACCTGCACATGCCCCAGTGGCGTGAAAAAACTGTCTTAATATTGATTAAATGACTACGGGAAGGCGGGGCAGGTTGCATCACTAAAAACTAATAGTGTAATCTTACAATACCATTGATTAAAATGTTGGCGAAATTAAAGAAATGTTTCCAGCACATAGCCCACTGGTGCAAAAAAGCTGTTTTACATTGTTTAAAGGACTAGAAGAAGACAGGACAAGTTGGAAAATTAAGAAAAATTATTAAACATAATATTATATTACTACAATATCATAGACTGAAACACTGACGGAACTAAATTAATGTTACTTGCAAATTCCCCAATGGCCTCGCCTTTCCCATGTCATTTAAACAATGTTAACACAGTGTTTTCGCACCACTGGGAATGTGCAGATAACATTACTTTAGTTCCGCCCATGTCTCAATCAATGGTACACTACAATACTACAATATTATTTTTAGTAATGCAACCTGCCCTATCTTTCTATAGTCATTTAAACAATGTTAACACAGTGTATACGTGCCACTGGGGAATATAGGGGTGGCATTCCTTTAGTTTCGTCCACGTTCCAATTAATGGTACTGTAATATTACAATATCAGAGCTCCCAAGTCTCCTGAAAATGGCGGGAGTTTCCTGTTTTTTTGAGTCATCTCCCGCCCCTCTGAAAAAAACGTATTTCCTCCTGAAAATTTTAAATGTCTCCCAAAAATATTCAGAGTGGATCTTGGCCTAGCCAGGAGCAAAATTGGTTGTCCATTCAAAAAATACCAGCTCTGCTCAGTGATTATTTTATATACAATAGGCCTATATAGGTATTTTTACAGATTTTTACATACTTTTTCTGTGTTTTTTTTTTATTGTGCGTCACACATTTGAATTTACGCAAATTTCATCGTACAAAGCAACCGACATAAAATCTCCTGATTTTTCACTTCTCAAACTTGGGACCTCTGCAATATTACTTTTTAATGATGCAACCTGCCCCGTCTTTCTTTAGTCATTTAAACAATGTTAACACAGAGTTTATGCACCTCTGAAAATTGTGCAGATAACATTACTTTACAGTAGTTCCACCCATGTTTCATTCAATGGTATTGCAGTTTTCTACATTAGCTGGTACTTATATCTCATTAGCTGTGAGGCATTTTCAGTTTTCTACATTACCTGTTGATCGTTCTACATTATCTGGGATTGCTCTACATAAGCTGTTGTTTTCAACATTAGTGGTTGTGATCTGTTGTGCAAACTCAAGAAAGACTAAAAGGGCAACAGTAACAGACCAAATTCCGAACCTCATGATTGAGAGCCTGACGTGTAAACTGAAGAAAGGGTAAAAAGACAACAGAAATTGACAAACGTGGGTCTCAAATTCCCAATCTCGTGATTGAGAGCCTGACGTGGAAACTGAAAAAAGGTTAAAGGACAACAGCAACTGACCAACATGAGTCTCAAATTCTCAACCTCATGATTGAGAGCCTGACGTGGAAACTGAAGAAAGGTTAAAAAAGACAACAGAAATTGACAAACGTGGGTCTCAAATTCACAATCTCATAATTGAGGGCCTGATGGTCAAATTGAAGAAAGGTTAAAAAGACAACAGAAACTGACCAACATGAGTCTCAAATTCCAAACCTCATGACCGAGAACCTGGTGTGCAAACTGAAAAATGGTAAAAAGAACAACAGCAACTGACCAACATGAGTCTCAAATTCCCAACATTGTGAATGAGAGCCTGTTGGGCAAATTGAAGAAAGCTTAAAAGGACAACAGCAACTGACCAACATGAGTCTCAATTTCCCAACATTGTGAATGAGAGCCTGATGGGAAAATTGAAGAAAGCTTAAAAGGACAACAGCAACTGACCAACATGAGTCTCAAATTCCCAACATTGTGAATGAGAGCCTGATGGGCAAATTGAAGAAAGCTTAAAAGGACAACAGCAACTGACCAACATGAGTCTCAAATTTCCAACATTGTGAATAGATGGGCAAACTGAAGAAAGCTTAAAAGGACAACAGCAACTGACCAACATGAGTCTCAAATTCCCAACATTGTGAATGAGACCCTGATGGGCAAATTGAAGAAAGCTTAAAAGGACACCAGCAATCGACCAACAAGAGTCTCAAATTCCCAACATTGTGAATGAGAGCCTGATGGGCAAATTGAAGAAAGCTTAAAAAGACAACAGCAACTGACCAACATGAGTCTCAAATTCCCAACATTGTGAATGAGAGCCTGATGGGCAAATTGAAGAAAGCTTAAAAGGACAACAGCAACTGACCATCATGAGTCTCAAATTCCCAACATTGTGAATGAGAGCCTGATGAGTAAACTAAAGAAAGGTTAAAAGGACAACAGCAACTGACCAAACACAAGTGTCAAATTCCCAATATCATTATTGTGAATTTGAACAAATGGAGCAACCCAACTAAAGGAATTCAGATAAACTGTTTTGCCCAAAGGACTCAAACAAGCATGAGTTTTGCACACCCAACTTTACAATTTGGAGTTTTAAGCAATTGTGATTCTTCACATCATGCAAGTTTCAGGCAAACTAGATACAACAATCCTGTTACTAGGCTCTATCAAACACAGCATGCTATCTATCAGTAGAAAGTAAACTTCATGAAGTAGGCCTATAACTATTATTAGGCCTATAACTATAACTAGGCCTATATATTAGTATATTTAAGGTATTAGAGGCATGCTCGCTCTGGCATGAAAATTTCTATGGATAAATTTATAGAACAATTAGTTTTGTCTTTCTGTAACTTAAAAAATGTCACAACAATTCAATGAGATAATGATGAAAAATACTTCCCAAAGAGGGTTCTAAATCAAAAGTGGGACTACTATATTCATATCATACAATGGTAAATAATTACTGTTTTTTAGTATTGTGATTGCAAACTGTATCAAAAATGACAATGAAAATTACTTATTCCTATGTTAATTTGAATGATCGTTACAGTAGAGTGGTACACCCACTTTTGATTGTGATTTTAATTACTGAGATCGCAACTAATTGTTCTACAACTAATTCATGAAAATTTTAAACGAAGACTTCCACTTCATCACATTTTCAACTTTTTGACCAATAATATAGTACTATAATTTGTTGATAATGACAATTAAAATGTTATGGTAAAATTACAAACAAATGTTTAGTTTTAAAAATTATTTGGCTGAAATTGTGAATTTATAGATGAACAAACATGCAATTAATACTCTAAATATGATTTATACTATCTACTGAGTATGGTAGTATATGGCAGCGCCTGGCAGCATGCGGTGCGTGGCGGCAGCATGCGGTGCGTGGCGTCAGCAAGCGGTGCGTTGCTACCACACTTCAGGTTTGCTGACCCTTTACTCATCTAATAACAAGATGCAAGCCATATAATTGGTAGTTGACCAGACTAATGAATGAGATCATAGAACCACTAATGTCTTTAATGAACATACTACAACTATAGTTAATACAAACGAAAAAAAACACTCACCGCATTTCGGACAGCATTCACCTTCCTCCGTTAAAAGCTTTCCGCCCTACAAAACAATCATGCATGTGAATTTAGAATAATGCTTTGTCAAGCAGAGTGCTCCATTTGAGTAATGCACAATCTACGAACTGGGGAGCTTTCAATGTACAGAAGACAATGAAAACGGCGATTCAAAGTTGATTAAAATCACTATCACATACACTAGCATATTTTTTTAAAATACTTTTTTTTGATTTCTCACTGGTGGCAGGTACAGGTGGAGACAACTGAGCGTGAAATCGTGATAAAGCATTTTCTTGATTTGTTTCTTTTTGTAGTAAAATTCTATTATCTAAATGCTACCAGAAATATATTCAACATAACTCTGTATTTTTATCAATTATAAGTTATCGTAGCTTTGTTTTGTATTTTGAAATCTGTTACTAATTAAATATTTTTAAATCATCAATTATACTCGACAATAACAAATAAATACATTTAATTTTAAATAAAATCAAAACTAACTTACATCAGGACAATCGACGGGGTCACACTGAATGGTTCTCACATCAGTTCCATTATTTGTACATATGATTGTATCACAAGGATTGTCAGAAGGTATCTCATCACCAGGCTAGAATTCCAAAATAAAGCAAAAATATTAATTAATTTTTAATTAATTGAATTAAAAAGTTTCAAAATGACCCAAAATCACCAAGCAAGTAACCAAGCAAGGGTTAACAGTATAAATGTAAACTTCACCTATTAGCCATTTGAGCACCAATTTGTGGCAATCAAAGTTATAAAATATTCCAATTATTAATTTACTATGTATCTATTGTACTTTATTGCTAATTTCTGTTCATTAAAATGCTGATTTATTGCTTTAAAACATTTAAATTTTTTGCCATTTTAAGAATTTTCTGGTAAAGTATTAATGTATTAATGATGTAGTATTGATACTCAATACTTTGGTATATTGAAGAGCAAGAGTCATAAAATTAATTAAAATGTTGTTTTTTTTGCCTAATTTGACATTAATAATAATGAATCTAGTCTGAATCTAGTCTAATCTAAAAAGTCAGCCCCAAAAACCAATCCTAAACTAAACCTGCTCCTTAAACTAAATATGGTTGGCCGTTGGCTCCGAAGAGTTCATCCGCCCTTTGATTCAGCTATTATTTTTCTTGCTGCGGGGTGATCATTTGCACCCTCCCACTTCAGTAGTCTCTAAAGACCACAAAATAGGGTTACCAGATTAGTCGCCGGTGACTCGACAGGATGTAGTTTAATGTCATACTCAGGACAGACTTAGCTACACTTAATAACACTTAAACTACCTTAATAAAGGGGCTGATTTTGCTAGATGCATCTCACCCTTACACACAAAAATTGTTTCAAAATAAACTCTTTTAGTACTTTTTGGGCGTTTTATTCTAAATCGCTTCGTTTCCTTATAAAGTTATTCCCAGTTCTATGTCATGAAGATACTCCACCCAGAATAGATTCTAGTCCATCGCAGGTTAATTCCAAAAAATTTGTCAATACCCATTATACACCTAAAATAACTTCAGAAACGTAACAGTAAACATTCTAAAATAAATATTATAGATTTAATATTATTGATTTTAATTCTACATACCTGATATTTGATACCTCTGTAGTAACAATCTGAAAAAAGTAAAAGTAATATAAACAGTTAAAAACAGAATAAGGCATACAAAAACATAAGGCTATCAAAGCTCCACAGAGGTCCCAAGTATCAAGAAAATTGCTGGCTTACCAGAAAATTTAAGGCCTACTTAACAACCTAAAAAAATCACTTGTTTTACCCAGAAAATCTGATTCTTTCCCTTCAACTTTGTTATTTATAGTTTTTTAATAAACAACATGTTATTTTTAATTAAATAATTTTCTAGATCAACTGCAAAAGTCTGTAGAATTAAGTAACAAAATGACCAAAAGAAAAGATCCGCAGCTATTTGGATAAGTCTTTGAATTTTGAAACATTTAAGCTAGAAACACAATCTACATTCATTACCCAGATATTTTACTTTACCAACTAGGTTGGGACCTATTCTCACATGAATGGCCTTTAATTTCTTTCATTTTTTTAAATGAATGAAAACACTGCACTCCCCAAATTTAAATAATTGAAGGTTATTAAATCCAAACTTACATGGCATTTCTGTTGTGACCATTGTTGTTGCTGTAAATAAACACAAAAATATATAATTGAAATTGATAAGATTAAACAAAATCAAATCTATACTTTTAACACAATGCAAAAACTGCACATAATATCCCAGTATCAAATTTTAAAATGTTGTATATCTTCACAGCCATTGTACAATTACTTCAACTTCAAAACTCCAAAAACATACGTTCGTAGGACTTTTTGGTTTATATTTTTTAGAAGGTGATTAGAAATGAAGAATGTTGCGATATTAACTTACTAGAGGGTGAGTGAGCGAAGCGTATTTACCCTCTAGATAATGATAATTAAAAAAATTTTGATATCAACTCACGTTTCTCTGTAGTCATTGGAGTGGTTCTTGTTGTTGTCTTCGTTGTCGTTGGTGTTTCTGTTGTAGTGACAACAGTTGTTTCCATCGGTGTTGTGGTTGTCATCTTTGTAGTCATCTCAGTTGGTGTCTTTGTGGTTACGGTAGTTACCGTTGTGGTTGGTGAGGTGGTTGTTGTTTCCTCGGTGGTAATGTAAGGTGTGGTCTTGGAGGTGGTGACGGTTGTCGTACGCATTGGTGTGGTTGGCATCTTTGTTGTTGTTTCGGTTGTAGTCTGTATGGTTGTTAATTCAGTGGTAACTAAGTAAAAAACAAAAAAATAAATAATTAATATTAACACTATGGAATAGGAGGGTGATTGGGCCTTCTGTCTAGTTACACAATCAGCAATGCCAAGTACAATGCAGTATTTTTTTATGTAGTTTCATTTTTGGAGTAATCAACCATTCCTGATTGCTTAAATCATTTTTAGACAAATACAAAATCATTTTGCCTAGCAACATCTGAGTATTGCATAGTTTTATTTTTTAAAACTAACTTTATATTTATCAATTATTTCAATACTGTATATACTTTCATCCACAATCATTCAGGTATGAACCTATGTGAAAAAAAAAATTACCAGGTCTTCGTATACCATGGCTTTTCAAAAATTCCATGGTGGAAACAATGTACAAAATAATAATCAGAGAAGCTCCAAAATAAGTAGGGTCCATCATCTTGTTTTAATCTTAGTCTGTAAAGTTCGAATCCTATCAGACTTACTGGATTTTTGTTATTGTGGTAACTAACTTTGTGACATTTATATAGCGCTTATTGCCAAGGCCTCTAAGTGCTTCACAATTATTACTTCCAGTCATTGGAGCAGATGCCTATGGAACACAATTCTTTCCATAATGTTGCAGCCATAATCAGCACATATGGTATTTATGCTCCTGGGTGGGCCGAGGCAACGTGGATAAAGTGTCTTGCTTAGACACACAAACAGCCGACCAGAGTGAGACTGAAACCCCCGACCTCGTGATTGAAAGTCCAAAACGCAACCGCTGCACCAACTGCTTCCACACCTATAACCTCCCCAAAGCTTTAATCTTAGAAGACTATGATTTTGTGGGGAGTCTCAAATGTACAGAGTAAAATAAATAGGAACATACTTACCCTCAACCTCACAGCCCAGTAAGTAAAATCGCATTGATAACACTTCACCATACTCAAGAGGACGAATTAAAATTTCTCTCAATGGATCAGTTAATTCACCATTTTTGCCAAGTTTTACTTTTGCAAATTCACCATCAAATTCGACATCGTATGTCTATAAGAGAATAAACAAATGTTATATTTATGGATAAGAAATTCTAGAGGTACAGTTTTTGTATTTTTATGAGCTTTAATAATAATATGTGACATTTATATAGTGCTTATTGCAAAGGCCTCAAAGGGCTCGCAATTACTACCCCAGTCATTGGAACAAATGCCTATGGAACACAATTGATTCCATAATGTTGCAGCCATAATCATCACATATGGCATTTGTACCTCCCAGGTACCCACTTATACTCCTGGGTGGAGAGAGGCAATGTGGATAATGTCTTGCTTAGGAACACAAGCAGCTGACAGCCGGCGTTTTCGATCGTTAATTTGGAAAACAAAGATTTTCACAACGATTGAAATGAAAAGGGGTCGCATTCGACGTTAAAAAGTTTGACGATTTGGATCGTCAAAGTTGACCCAAGTTCAGCTTTGACGATTTGGATCGTTAAATTTGGATGCTCGCAAGGCACCATTGCCCGCGGCAAGAATTTAAATGTTTTGGGTCTAGAAATAAATCACACATTTTGTTTATTTATTAAATTTTCGGGAGTTGTAACCTGCTTCTGAACATAAAATATACAACTATCTAACTAATATATAAAAAAAAACTGCAGTTGAAAAGTTCGTTAAATTTGTTTTATTACGATTTTAAATCGTCGCAAAGATTTCCGAATTTCGTTGCGCACAGCGTAGTAAATAGCGGAAAAATATCGGTTCAGCGTGATTTGAATTTTATCGTTGATATTTTAACTTTTTTACAACGATTCAAAACACCGTTTCAAATTGGCGATTTTGGAATAATGATCGACAGGAAAAGAGGCTTTATATGACACCAGTACAATGTATGCACACAATTTTCATAATGAAAAAAAGTTGGTTAGTTAGGGGCAGTGGGAGAACTTACGGATTGGTATGGCAGGAGTCCACGTCAGGGTCAACATGAGTAGGGTGGAGTTTCCGAAATTTGTAGAATTTACACCTCTAGATGCTCAGAAATCATCCATTTTGTACATTCCTTTATCAGGGTCAAATACAGTGCAGGGTTCGGTGAATGTTATAAAGTTACCATGGTTGGCGTGGGAAGAGAAATTTTATTTTTTTACATGAAAAATGCTTTTAAAAGTGTCACAATTTAACCAAATTGAGGACAGTAGTTCCGGAGATATGATGACATTCCATGGAATAGGTCAAAGGTCATTGACCCTATTTCCGGCCATTTTTCAACAAAATGTTCCATTAGGTCACATAGGAATATGGTTATTCCGAACAGTTTGCCACCAAAATCAACACTTTTAGACCAGTAGTTGCCGAGATATACGTTGTTACATGAAATGGCGGCCATTTTTAATTTTGGCCGCCATCTTGAAAAATCGGAAGCATTTAGGGTGGCTCCTAGGCTAAAATCAATCTATAGGTCCAAAGGCAGCTACATGACAAATTTGGCACTTTTGCCCGCCATGTAACGATTAAGTGGTTAAGGCACCCTACTAAGCTGCCTTACCGGTCCGCCGACCGTGTTAGTAACTACATGCATGCATCATGCACATAATAATGATTGTCTTATGTCATAACACACCCTGTAATTTGACCTCTCAGAATTTTAAAATATTCGATTTCATTTGCTTTTATTGTTATGTAATGTAATGTAATGTAGTTTGATTTATATAGCGCCTTATGCAATAGAGCCTCAAGGCGCTGTGGACCAGATGTTACACATTCATATGACTTTCTACACCCCTAAGGGTCACGTCATGTCCTGCTGCCCGATACAGGCGCTCATTCATCTGTCCACGGCAGGGGATGTATGGACCAGTACACCGGGGTAACCCCCTACTCGTCTTGAAAGATGTACTGGGTTCTTTATAGTGCACATGAGCCGTATGTATACACTGGGCCTACGGTTTATAGTACTTATCCGAGAAGACTTGTTCCACCACCAGAGCCATGGTGCGAGCGAGCCTCGAACCCATGCTGTTGTTATTTGCTATGGTTCACTGTTCCCCGCCTTAACCGCTTGGCCATACAACTCGCACAAATTAATGTGCGAGTTGTATGGCGAGTTGTATGGTTGTATGTTAATAACACCCTTTGTATATTTGAGGAAGAATAATATCAGATGATAACTATGTTCAGGTGTATTTTAAAAATAATATAAACTGTTTTGTTATGGCAGTCTGACCACCATTTTTAACACACAAACAGTCAAATTACAGTAGCTGTTATTTGGAATAACATTCACCCTAAATTAATTGGTAAATTTTGATTGAAAGTAAAGTCACCTTGCTTAAAATCTGTACTCTGGTCACAGTGTCTATTTCATCGTGATTTTGGAAGACAATCGCAGATAACTGCACTGGTTTGTTGAATTCAACAAGAACTGTGAGAGGATCTTCAATGATTCTAATTTGATTGTTACTATCAATTTCAGTTGATCCCTCACCGCCACTTATTTCACGTCTACCTTCAACTTCAGTCATATCGTCTGAACATGGGCCCTCTGTAAACACAAAAATAAATTATAAACAATAAAAACGGTCAAAAGTTTATTTTTAATAATAACACCTTAGTTCAGAATTAAAGTGCATAAAAGCAGTTGGTTGTGACCTCATGTCCCTGGCAAACAGTGTGCTTAACTACCCCCATGTCTGCTGTGCAAAATGGGCCTCCAGTTTTAAGTCTTTATCCAAAAAGACTTGTACAGGCAAGGAAAGCATCTAACTCACACTGATGTCTACAGCCGTGTTTCTGCTGGATTCCAGATTATCTGATAAAATTTCATCCAATCAAACAAATAAAAAAAAAGAACTATACAAAATGCAATGCAGACTTTAATGCATTGTGAGTCCACTAACGTCCGTTGAATTTTGGGTGTTTTCCCCTTTCCTCGCATGGCACCCTGATGACATTGTGGTGAAATTGTCACAAAAACAAGATCAAAGTTGACCCTGGGTCAAAGGTAAAAAATTATCGCATTTAGGTCAATTATCGGATAAGTATCAAAATAGAAATGGATAATTATCGGATAATTTTATTAAGCCAAAATAGGTTAAACCGCCAGTTTCTGCAGCACTTTTATCAGATAATTTTTATCATGATAATTTATCGGATAATTTTTTCTGCAAAAACATGGCGTACACTGTGATTCCCCACTTGCTGCTTGAGCAACAAGTATTGTGCCTATTAAAGTGTGTCAGTACCCAATAAATTGTTTCTTACTTGTGGTTTCCATTGGTGTAGTTAACTCCATTGTTGTTGACTCCGTAGTTATTCTGGTTGTTGGATAAATTGTTGTAGACTTCTCAGTTGTCATTATATGAGTAGTTGTTGGTAAAACGGTTGTTGACTTTTTAGTTGTCATACTTTCTGTAGTTGTCTCAACTGTTATAGAAATGAAATAAGATATATTTTAGTTGTTACCAAAATTAGCCTATATTCAAACCTGGTTTTACACTAATTACAGTAAGCAGCCCAAACCATTAGTGTGCATGTATGGCTGTCTAATCAGTTAACCCTGGCAATGGGAACTAAATTCAATATCGATTTACTACTATTGTTATTAATTTAGTTGACTGACATTTCTCTTAACCTAAATCACCAATTAATCACCATCCTTATATCTATTCAACAATTAATTTTTTAACACGTTGACTGCCAGACCCCTTTTCCTGTTTCATTCCCGTGTGCCAGAACACAACAAACAGAAGTTATTTCAACATTATCGTGTATCTTCCCTTAACTGGGCCCTGAAGAGGCTGTAAGTGTTCGATGTACGCATGTGTAATGAGCAACGTTATAAAGGAACACTGTTTTTGACCAGTATACTCGTCACTGGTGCACACAGCAACACCCAGTTGGCGAGTATACTCGTCGCTGGTAGTCAACGTCAAATAAGGTGAAATATGGGATGTACTGTTTAATTTTGATACATTTCCTCAGAAGACTACATTAAATACTCTGTACTTAAAATGTTGATTTGTGTATTATTTAATATTGATATAGCTCATTCAATAAAATAATTTGTCATGCTTTCTAAACCAAGTCCCATAATTAGTTGCGGGAATGGCGCTGTTTGTTCAAGGGAAAGATTTGGGATCTGGGGTAAATTACTCATTAATCCCCACTTCCCAGACCACAAAATGAGTCATGTTGTACAGAAAACCAAAATTGAGTTAATGTCAAATTTGGATAGAAGAGATTATAAGCTTTAAATTGGTTTTTAAATGAGGTTCATAGCTTCAGTATAACCAGAGAAAATCATTTTTGGTGTTTGAAAACACACTTTGGAGAAAACCGACTTTTAAAGATAAACAACTGTTGACTTCCTGTATTTTTTACCATTGATTTTGAAAAACAGCCTTTACAAAATGTAGTTCAAAACGTGTTTATTTTAAACAAACACAAACAGGATGTTTGTAATCATAAAATTTAATTACTAAACTTAACAAAACAACAGGAATCTCATTTTTGTGAAATTATGTCTTTCTATTTTTGTGAATATCTCAAAATGGCCCGGCATACAACACGACTCATTTTGTCACGAAACCTCACATTTGCACTCTCACTCCTGAGGAAGATCAAAGTATATTGATCAAAATGTCAAGGAGAATTGATTATGACAATAGGTATTATGGCTTTTATTAAAGTTACTATATTAAAATTAAACAATGCTAAAAATTGGGAGGGTTAAGCGAACTGACCTCAGAAAAGATAAAAACACATTGTTGAAGAAGATTAATGCAATGAAATTTTCATAAACCATTCCTATTGGATGCGACCCAAAATAAAAAAAATATACATACCCTTAGCAATACAACCAATGAAGTCTACACGCAGGCTTGAGCCAGATTCAGGGAACTGTTTGACTATTAATTTGATAGCTTTCACCATTTCTATGTGGTTTTTATACTCAACAGCATTTGAGTTATCATTTTGTTCTTCAAGTGTCACCTGTTAATTAAAAAAAAACACTTAAAATGATAATAAAAGCATTAATATTGTCTACCACATTGCTATTCCTTGAATGAACAAAACCATGAGTGCTTAATTAATTATTTATCTGTAAGAATCCTTACAATATAAAACTTAATATTTTATACAATCGACCGATTGACATGTCTCAGGGTCGGATCCATCGGAGCGCCAAAGAGGGGGCCCAATTTAGACAAACATAAGTGTAAGATTTTAACAGTAAACTGATGGCAATAGGCATGGGTCCAGAGCCCGCCCGGGAAAATTTTTCTCTACAGATGCTCTCTGTGCGCTTTTAAAGGTTCGAATTGTGCAAAAAATATTATTTTGCCAAGTAAAAAGAGGGGGGGGGGGGTCCGGTGGGTTTCCCCTTCGATCCAAACCTGCATCTGAAATCCCTACATTTGATCGAACAAAAACAATAGAAAGGTAAACAGATAGATAACTAACCGAAGGTGCTGGGATCCAATCATCAGAGCTTGGTTCCTTGTACTGTACTTCGAAGAGTGTAACAAGTTTAGAACCATCCCCTTGGACAGAAAATGCCATCAGTTCTATTGGATTGCTGAATGTTACTGTCATTTCTGAATCTTCATTTGGTGACCATGGGTTCTCACTGTTGATAATACTTCTACCTTCAGTGTCCTCATTACCATTCAGATATCGAGTAACAGTAAGTGGAGAATCTAATGCATCGATTCCAAGCGATTTTCTGCATGGTCCTAGAAAAAAAAATATATCCAAGTGTCATATTTTGTAAAAAAATGATTTATAGGCTCTGTCACACAGAAAATACCACAATGTTAGCATAACCATGCTGGCATTATTGCTAGTCTACACCCTTTCACAGAAAAGGTTAAATTCAGTTCTTGTGTGAAAGGGTTCAAGTGAGGGGCTTAAAGCTGGCAGTCTTAATAATGGTACTATTTTAAAAACTGTTATATAAAACAGTATGATTGAATAATATTTTGTATTATATTCTACATCAAACATTTAAACTGCACTGATTGGTTGAAAGAGTGCCACGTGATTAAAAATATTCCTACT
>JAOTQE010057763.1:0-19368 GCA_025631205.1 Nesometra sesokonis | reverse complement strand
CACATGCTGTTGATAGTTTCTACTTTAACTGGCGTTTCTACATTTGCTGGAATTTTCTACATTACCGGTTGTAACAGAGCGCATTCTGTAAGCCTCAATGCGCTTTACAATAAAAATTAAAAAAAATCAGAAAATCTTAAGAAAAATGTAAATTAAAAGGTGATTCTTTAAAAGCTGTTTGAAGGTGCTAATGGAGCTTGCCTGTCGGATGTCAGTTTGTAGGTCATTCCATAAAGCAACAGCGGCACAAATAAAAGACCGGCTACCATAGAATTGTGTTGAGGGGCAGACAGAATGAGAAAGAAGTGACATTTCAGATGACCTAAGTGTCCGTTTTTGAGATTATAAATGGATAAGATCAGAGATGAATTTCAGAGAAGTGATAAGAAAACTCTTTAATTTAATTCTCTGTACAACAGAAAGCCAATGGAGTTGCTTCAATACTGGGGTAATGTGATGATGAGGAGAGACTTGGTGGACTAGACGGGCAGGGATATACTGGACTCGTTAGATCTTCTGAATGTCCTTAGCTGGTAAGCCGTATAGCAAAGAATTGCAGCAATCCAGCCTTGATGACACAAATGCATGGACGAGAACCTCTGCTGTCTTAGGGTTCAGATATTTGCGGATGTTGCCAATCCGTCAAATTGACTGAAGCCCGCTTTTATAATGATCCGGAGATGCGGCTAGAGTCTCTACTTTCATAAAAAAAAATAATTGTATTATGTATATATTTAATATTTTTAACAGATTTAAAATACTCAAAAGGCAACAAGCCAACACAAGCATGATAACAATCGATTTACATAATAGTAAAAATATACAATTGAATACACAATAAGAAGATTATAATAATAATGTAAAATATGTACATCTTCAAAATTTAACAATATAATATGCTACTTACTCTATAATAATATATACAATGATTGTGTAAACCAATAACAATTTCATTATTAATCACAATATAATTTTATTTATATTACAATCAGAATATAATCAATTTAGAGAAAATTCATTTTAACCATTTCAGCAACCAACTTATTGTTGTTGCTCATATATAAAAAAGAACCCGAGACTGTTATTCTCGAAAGAGGACTAACTTTAGTCCGGGACTAAATTTAGAAATATTCTTGGACTAACTGACTATGGTACTCTCAAAGGTGTCTAACGTTTTATCCAGATATAAACTCTGGACTAAAGCTTCCTAAATTTTGCTGAGGAACTAAATTTATGGATAGTCTAGGATCAACTAGTGCCGTTTTAAGCTTAGTCCTGTACTAACGTCCGAGAATACCAGCCTATTTTTTTCAGCTTCAAATACTTTTTCAACCGCATGGAAAACATAATATCGCTGCATCCAAATCACGTCTCTAATCGGTAATCGAGAGCTGAATCAGAAACTGTTCCCAGGCTTTAGGCTTTATCATGTGTTTAGATCGTAGTATGAGTCGTTTTTGTTTGATTTGAATTAACTTTGTTTTTCATGAAGCGTTTTCGAAAACACTCATTCACCTGTGAATAAAGATGATTTAGAAATAATTCAACAATTGCATTTAAAGAAAGATGCATTACTGATAATATTGATAATTAAACATACCGGTAATCAAAACCACCAAGTTTTCGGAAAATTGGAAAATGGAGTTAATACTACAATCGTATTACATTTGTAGTAAGCTATAAACTGGGTCAATTTTTAAAATCGGACAACCACAACCAAAGTTAGTGAACAAAATAGTCCAACATTTTCTTTGTATTTCTTTATATTTCCTGTTGTTTATTTGCTTATTTCTCAATAACTTTCTGTGCGACAACTTGGTGGTTTTTACGTGCCTTGCCTCATTTATATATGTTTACCATCCTAAAAAATACGCATTGATTTATGACGCTCTTAGCAAACTCCCTCCCATCCCCACTCAAATTGTTTTGTCTTTTAGTTTTTTAATTATATATTTACAAAATGGTCTACATCCACATCTCTAACACAAAGGTAAATAGAGGATTACCAATCGACACTGGTATCGCTTCTATAAATGATATGCGGTGTTTCGACGATATTTTTCTCATTTTTTCAAATAACCTAAGTTTCCACCTCCGACAGGGAAGATTAACAGTCATTTAGACCTTGTGAGTAGAGGATAGTCAACGAGATAGCACTTTACCATATCCATTTAAAACAGTTCTAGCTTTCCATCTTTTAAAATAATAACGTTAAGAAGCAAATTTTACATTACGACGATGGATGTATCATTACCTCATTATCGAAAATACAGTAGATTAAGCATATGAAGATTCCTTGACAGCCGTTCAGCACATTGAAAAGGTATTCAACAAAAAGTCCACCAGATCCGATAGCAAACGGTCCAATAAGCCAAGTTGTACCCATCAACGGCAGCAACATCACTGCACCTCGTGCTCCTTTCCTAAAATTATAATATGACTGTCAACTTACATTTTTCGATTAGGCCTAGATCCATATTGCAAAGGTAATGATGAGAAAGGATATAAAATCCCGATCAAATTTATTTATATCGTTATATGATTTCTTGTTTAGTGACCGTTTCTGGTCATAAGCCTTTTGTTCACAACATTCATGGAGCTGGCTATAACGTACTCTGTTATTTTTTAGTGCTATCATAAAAATATAGATTTCATTAGAACTGATTTAAAATAAAATAATAATAGTAATACAAATAATAATAACAAGGCCTCGAAAACTCATTGCCCAAACCCGACAGACTAAGGTAAGGTAAGATTATCCCGAAGATTGCATCAACTATATGGTTACTTTGACAATTGTAAGAAACACTTACAACTACCCCACAATTCAAGTATATAAAATAAAGATCAAATCATTGAAACTAAACCAAGTTTCTTTCTAAAAACAAACTTCTAAAAGATTACCGACTGACCCAAATTTTAAAATTTGCTTGACAACATACAGACCTTTAGACATAAATAGTTTGAATTATCATTATCATCATCATGTTCTTTTTGGACAAATACGATTTCAGAAGCTAGTACCCACTCTTTCAAAATACAACCTCAAAAAGTCTCTAATCAAGGAATATGGCAGCTAGCCTTTTGTTGCTATTAATATTTTCTAAGCTTATTATGTTATGTATTATCTAAATATATTAGTAATATTATCAAACCTATTGCAACTTACACCTTTCCGGTTACTCACTACTCAGACTGTCTTATTTTACCTCTTCCACATTTTATTTATTTATTTAAATATTTATTTACATTTTATTATTTTTATCTAAAATTGTATCCGGTTGCCTATTCCTGAAGTTGATATAAACTTATTTGGCTTCCTCCCACACAAGTATTAGTTGTTTAATGTTTATTTTTTTCTTTATTGCTGACAACTTTACTTTGTTTTATTTGTGTGTGCAGAAATAAATAAACAAACAAAAAATCAAGAAGTCGATGTGTCTATTAAGTACACAAATACGAATCAATATTCCAAACACTTGACTATACCTCAATTGCTTCAAATTCGTTTTTTCCCTTTTTGACTTGCCAACCATTGTCCCGGAGCGCTGGTAAATTATTCTAACAACAACACACAATATACTTGTATTAATCTGTTGGAATAACGTAAAGTTAAGATTTATGCATTCTAACATTACATTGGAGAAAATATTTATCTTACTTACAGAAGATAGTAAATATTCACCTATTAGATAGTTGACAAATGCTTCACAAGAAAAACGTTATGCCGTATAAAACTAAGCCATAGAGAGACCTAATTTAACTTCCAATGTAGAACTATTATCGCATGGGCAGGAGTACTCCCCTCAGACAAATCCTCGCATCAAAGTAGCCAACATGACAACATAACAATAATAAGCTCTCGGGCACCCCAACGATTGTCACGACGGTCGATATACTGAAAATACGACGTATGCCGTTAACAAAGTTAATATAAAAAAAAACAATTACCAGTACAATGCAGATTGCAGGTGCCACGAAAGTCCATACCATTCCAGTTTCATGACTTAACCAGCAGCTATAGAGGTAAGCCATAGCAATAATAATAATTAATAATAATAATATTAATAATAATAAAAATAATAATAATAATAATAACGAAAATGATGATACAGTACTAACAATAAGAATAATATATGCAATAATAATGCTTAATTTATAAAAGGCTGAAACAATAGTTAATGGTTGTGCACGGAAACCGCCATTAATATATAATGTTACCTTTTAACGACTCGGCAAACTTAGTTTGCAACACAATTTGAATATAAATTCTCAATTTACGTTAATTGTTGAAAATAATTACTTTTGTGGAACATCAATAGGCAACTAAAAAATCTGTGCTGTTACATATCTTAACTCCGTTAACTTTCTTTTTCTTGTTCTTCCTGTTTTTTTTTTCTTTTAGTGTGGACAAACGTCACATGTGTGACCACATACAATACATGATGTACGTTCCGTTTTACATCATCATCATCATCATCATCATCGTCGTCGTCGTCGTCGTCGTCGTCGTAATTTCCATAGTAAAAGTATATGCACAACGTACATGTCATCAACCTTATAATCATATACAAATCCAGTAGAAGATACGACAACGATGAAGATAGGAATTCCGTAACACAATGCTATAAAATTCCGAAGCCTGTTATACTGGTTTAGGTTTGAGGTGGACACTTTAAAAAGCAAGTAAACAGCTTCACCAAACATCCAAGTGAATGTATTGAGGGAAGTAAGATGAAGTAACACGCTGATACATCTACATACAATCTGAAAACATAAGAAACATTTTCCAGTAAATGCGGTAGTAGACTTGTTGTTGTAAAGTTCAATATCATGTTTCCATGTACGTCATGTGAAGTTGCAGACAAACAGCCCAACCACTTATTGACCATGACGTCAGCTGTATTTGCTACACAAAGAAAAGACTATACGTTAAAGAAAATCTATTTTAAAGTGCTCGTGACTAAACAATTGTCATCATCATTATAGAAAATCACCGGAAAAACGACAAATTCGACAAGTTATTTAAATTCAAACATACGGCAATATCATAAATAGAGAAAAGGTGCTTTTTCTGCTATCAAATTTATAACAAACTATTCGTAGCTACTAAAAATTCATCGTTTGAGGAAGTGTCGATATGTCCATTACGAAACCTTACAACTGTGTGCATATTTGTTAGTTTCTATATTTAACATTATCCTAAACTGGTACTCAGAAAGAATGTTTATAAAAAAGTAATATGAATTTCAATAATTTAAATTTTTTACATCTCTGATTACGTTAAAAGTTTGTTGTTATTATTGATTTCAAATATAGTACAGACATCTCTAAATTATCTAATTGAAATTTACATGAAATTATGAAATCAATACACTATTTACAAGACTAACAAATGCATCAACTGTGTAAAAATTTAACACCTTCAGAAACTGCATAAAGATGTATTTTTGAGTTATAGATACAATGTTTGCTTAATTAAAAAATAACTTTATTTTCTTTAAATGAATAATAACAACAATAATTAATTTAAGTTATTACGGTACATGTCCTATTTTATTAATTCTTATATTACGCCTAAAACAAGTTACTGTACTTTTAGACATGATCGTTTCAAAGATTTAATTATTTTCTTATTTTTATTTTCTTTTGTGTTTATCTAAAAGTGGAGTTGTGTTTGAATTAGAGTATATTGAATCTATCTATAATATTTTTAATGTTGTTTCTGCACTCGACGAAAATAAATCAGTAGACAATTTGAAAAATGTATAATATACTTGTCAAAAACAGAATATAAATGATAAATTTTTGTGAAATTTATTCATTGATACCTTTTAATCCGATTATTTTTGTTACGAAGTGTCATTTGTACTTTATGTCAATCACTTAACCAAGATCACAAGAATGATATTCCTGAATGATGCGGCAAAATATTAACTAGAATGTTTTGGTGACACTTAACAAAATTGTCATTTCTATATTATGAAAACATGGTGAAAACAATAATATTTATATTAAAAATAGTTTACAATACTTGGTATTGCAGAATTACCTGATTTCCTGTTTTATCAATTCCAAAGATAAACAGTGATTGCATGAAGATCATGTTAATTACTAAATTCTTGTGGATTGAATTGCGTAACGAGTTTCGTAGTTCCCTGATTACAAAAAGATACCCTCGTTATAGTATTGATACCATTGATGAACAAAATTAAAATCCACTCTTTGAAGAGTGATCTGAAGGACCACTCCAGAAAGAATGAAAATACTCTCAAAATAATTGATTATTTAGTCCATGAATTAATCTCTCCTGTTTCTAAAAACCTTGTCATTTAACGAATCCGACATGGTATAGTCCGTCGGTTTGACATGACGATTATAATGGCCACTCGTCTTTTGAAGGTGTGAATTGTTGAAACAGATCAGAAAATTGTTCCCTGGCTAAAAACCTCTGCAGTCAAGGAATCATTTTAGCACGTAAGTGAATCTACTATCTGGCACGTCATTTTCTGACTTCACATTTCATTATTTTTTCCACTATGGTAAAGTATCAAAATGTAAAACATTACTATTTGCAGCGTTTGAATACAAATACCTGGTGAACATATTGGCAAAGTTTAAGTCTTATGCCTTTTGAAACACCAGAGCCAGTGAATTCTGAAATACGTAATAATATACAGTCACCAAGTGAAAAGCGATTGATATTGACAAACTAGCACTTCAAATGACTTCTGCCTGGCTATTCGTAACTAATAACAGTGAGAGTGGCAACTTTCCTGAGACTGCATATTTCTAGATGCGTGCAAACATCTTTATACTTAATCTGTCGGATGTTTAAATTCCACACTCCATCTGACATGAAATTTAAGTCAGTTTCTTAGTAATGTTTCAGTCATCTCAGTTTTTAATTAGAGTGAAATTTATTGATAAATCTCTTAGACCGTGTTTTGCAGCAAAACATATCCGATAAATTATTGCGATACAAAAATTATCCGATAAATTTGCTGCAGAAACGGATGTTTAACCTATTTTAACGTAATAAAATTATCCGATAATTGACCTCAACGCGACAATTTTGTACTTTGAGATTGGGTCAACCGTGGTCTTGTTTTTTTTTACCATTTCACAACGATGACACCAGAGTGCCACTCGAGGAAAAGGGAAATCATCAAAAAATCACCGGAAGTTAGTGGATTCACAATGCATTATGGTCTGTATTTAGTGTTCCTAGTTGCACAAATTAAATTATTGGAAGATATTTTATCGGATAATCTGAAATTCTTGCGAAAACACGAACTTTGTTGCCCTAATGTGCTTTGCTCACATCATTGGTTAGTTTGTCAGTTGGTCGGGCTGTCGGTCAATTTTTTGGTCTGTATGATATCTGTTCAGACTAAAATGCAATAAAACCTAATACCCTAGTAGCTAGATCAACTTTTGTATTCACTTTTTAGTCCACAGAATTCGATTTTAAAAATTGGTTTAGGGTGGTCAAGAAATAATTTTTGGCATGGTAGGACATTTTGAAAATGTGGTGAAAGGTCAACAGTTCAAGGTCAAAAAATCATAAATATACAAATTATATCATATCTTAACAACTACTACTGGGGCTAGAGAATTTAATTTGGTGTCAAATTACTCCAAATATACATATTTATATTCGACTTAATGGAACGTTTGCCGGCAAAATGGCCGGAAGTACCATTTCTGACCCTTAACCTATATATAAGTGTACCTTCATATCTTTGTAACTACTGGTCCTAGATACTTGTAATTGGTCTCAATTTTTTTTGAGAATACCAATGTTTATATTTGTCATAATGGAATTTGTGCCCCAAAAATGAACAGAAATGTCATTTCTGATCCTTGACCTACATAATAAAGTGCACTTTCATATCTTTGTAACTACTGGTCCTAGAAATTTGAGGTTGGTTTAAATTATCCAGAATACACATGTTCATATTTAAACTAATAGAAGTCTTTCCACATAAATGACCACAAATACCATTTTTGACTCTCGACTTACACAAAAATATATTTTCATATCTCTGTAAATACTGGTCCTATTTTGTATGCACTTTTAGTTTCAGATAATTTGACTTGAAAAATCAATTGAGGGTGATCAAAAATTAAATTTTGGCATGGTAACGCATTTTGAAAATGTGGCAATAGGTCATGAGATCAAGGCCAAATTAAAAAAATAACAAATTAACATATTTCATATCTTATTAAATACATAATTTCATATCTCTTGAACCACTGGTTCTAGATACTTCATTTTGGGCCTAATTTTATTTAGCAGCAGATACATGTTTATATTTGCATTAATGAGGTATATCATTCATAATAATCAGAAATAATATTGTTTCGGACATTTGACCACACTATACACAGCTGCCACTGTGTCAAGGAGCTTGGAACTTAAATATTGGGCAATCAAGTTGCGTTTGGTGCAAATTGGAATATACATTTATATTTTGTGATAAGTGGTTGGAAAATGTCCGAAAACAATAATTTTGACTCTTTGACTCATAATCTATTACAATGTTAAATTTGAAAAGCTTGCCAGATCTTTGTAGCTATCAAGCACAGCAAACCAATTTTGGTCGCAAATTACTCGTAAATGCATGTTTATTAACTCTTTCAGCAGTTTAAATTAGGTAATGAAGCTTTCTTATATAAAATAGTTACTACGCAAAATGACCAGAAACCACCATTTGACATCATTATTTCAGTGAAAAATTAATAATTTTACCTTTTACCTATTACAAAATAATATACTTTTAAAATGTCTATATCATAGTAATCAGTAGGTGCACAAAACAATTTTGACAGAAAATTACTCAGAAAATGCATATTAAATTATACTCATTCAGTACAAGTGTTAAGAAGAAGAAGAGTGTCAGAAAATGACAAGAACCAATTTATTTATTTCATAATTAATATTAATTAACATTATTAGTTAAACCTTACATCTTCGTATGGGCACAGAAAAACTAACGACATTTTTAAATTACTCAAATCAAATATTCATATTCATATAAAAAAGAAATATTATAAGAAAACCAAAATCCATTATTTTGAAGTTTTATCTATAATTTTCATATCTTTATAAACATTTCATCTAGCAACATAATTTTGGTCTTAAATTACTCATATTATATTCGTGTTAATAGACTATTGCTCATAACAACAAAACAAAATGGAATACTCAAAATGTTTTAAATTGAATCATAACTCTTTGTCAACTGATTAGATTATTGTTACACTCCAGTTGTTCTATCATCAGGTAGTCGATGACGTACGTCACCCGGTAATCCGGGTTGTTGCGGGGTCCGGCCAGATATTGATAAGACTGTTATACATATCAGAAACATCGTGGGCTCATCTGTATCTGTTTAAAGCGTTGTTACTAGGGAACATACATAACCAACCACCTGTTATCAAATTTATTAATATGTGTCTAAAAAATTATGAGTCAAAAGTCCAATTGATGGTTTCTGGTCAGTCTTTGACCAAATATTTTATAAAAGTGAATATAAATATACATACATTGAGTAATTTGGAATCAAAAGTGTTTTGCTGCAAGTACATTAGGCATAAGTTTAGTAATTTATGGGTGAAATGTTAAAAACAGTAATTTCCGGACATTTGTGGATGAAATATTGCATTAAAGCAAATATAAACATTTTCTGATTAAATGGAGATAAATGTAACATTTTAATTTTATGATCACCCTGAACTGGTTTTTCAAGTCCAATTCTTTGGAATTGAAAGTACATACAAAATACGACCAGTAATTACAGAGATGAAGATTTATTATTGTGTAGGTCAAGGGTCAAATGGTATTTCTGATCATTTCTGTGAAAGAACATTCATTAGATTGAATATGAACATATATTTGAAAACATTTGAAACCATCCTCAAGTTTCTCGGATCAAAAGTTGCAAAGATATGAAAGTGCACATTATTTTGTAGGTCAAAGATCAGAAATGGCATTTTCGGGGCACAACTTCCATTATGTAAAATATAAACATTGGTATTCTGAATAAATTACAATTTTCTGGGACCAGTAGTTACAAAGATATAAAAGTACACTTATATAGGTCAAGGGTCAGAAATTGTACTTCCGGACATTTTTTCGGCAAATTTCTATTAAGTCGAAATTAAATATGTATATTCTGAGTAATTTGGCACAAAAATTAATTCCCTAGCCCCAGTAGTAATTACGATATGATATATTTTATATATTTATGATTATTACCTTTGACCTTGAGCTTTTGACCTTTCGCCACATTTTCAAAAATTCTTACAAGGCCAACAAATATTTCTTGACCACCCTAAAACAATTGTTGAAGTCAAGTTCTCTGAAATGACACATCTTATTAGAATTTCGGTTCTAAAATATAAATTTGGTTCAACAACTTACGTAAATGAGCAGTAAATAATTAGAGAGACGACCAAAGCGATGAGTGATAAAGAAACAAAGATAAAGGATATCAAATGCAACGCTTTCCTGTCATTCGTTGATACCTAGTAGTAAATTGTAAACAAATAATGAATACTTTTGATTACGATGGTACAGAAGATATGATGATGGGAAAGATATGATCTTCTATTCAACGAGATGAAGCTGAGTTGAATAGATCTGTGCAGTGAAATGCAATCCAACCCGATCTTTTTTGTTGAAGATATCAATAAATGGCCTACTAGTCTAATGACAGATTGGCCAAATTGTAAAGAAATTGAGCAGGACCTTTTTCACGGGTGGCAAAAGTGTAAAACAAATAAAGTCTTCATAATGGACAATAATAGCACAGAAGACAGAGATGAATATATAAATGAAATAATCATGTACCATTTTATTTATATACATACCTTGGTATCGGTTACTTTCATAAGTACACTGAAACTAGTAAGGTGGTTTGCCTGACAGGATACTCGATTGTGAGATTGAGAAATTGTCGCCATTCCTTCATCACTCCAAATGCTTAAATGAAACCAGCATCACATATTATTTTAAAAAATGCACTACAGTTTTTAAATTTAGTTTGCACACATCTTAATTTGTTTTATTAAAGGTGAATAAATTCATCTGATTCAGGAACTTATTTCTGTTTTATTTTCTTTTAACATAAACTTAAAAACTCGTCAAGTTTTATTTTGATGACTATTATTACTTTACACGTGAAAACAAATCCTTCAAGTTATCACCAGTTAGAGCAGAAGGAGAGTATTAAAACAATTTTAATTAATAAAATAAAAATAAAAATATTTAAAGAAAAGGCAGCTAGTTTATCAGAGAAGTTCTTGAATAACACATTCCTCGGTCCAGGTTTCCAGTGCAAACTACTCTTCTCTGCTGGTTACAGCCCTAGAAAGACCCACCACAGACGTAAAAAAACGAAAGTTCTCTCCCATTCATTGTCGAATACGAAGAACTGCTGGCGTTGATAAAGTAAGCATGACACAAAAATATAAAGGTTATATGGTTTTTGTAGCTAATTCATGTTTTCTTTTTCAAAATTGGTAATAGTTGTTATCTTTAATGATTAATGAAATGTCTCCATATTTCATAACATTTAAAGTAATATATATATTATGTATGTTAGTAAAAGGCTGAGCAAATACTTGTCAATAGTTATTCAAACGTTCGTCATGGACGTACTGATAAAATTTGAAAAGCCAATTGCAGAGTTAAATTCCTGTGTATAAAATCAGGGTAACCTAACGTCTACTGTAAAATTGTCTGCAAACATACCTATCTGTTTCATTATAAAAAACACAAACTGCTTCTACTTGTTGCCGAGTGTTTGACATCATCTATAAATATATTAAGAAATGTAACTTGTCACTAATTATTAAGTTGTCGGTTTGATGTAGCTATATTTGCCGTTTGACACGCAATCACCAGATCGGAAGTTGGAATTTTGTGACTGGTTATTTTCTTGTATCTTTCTCCACCTAGGGGCATGAATGTGTGCCTAAAAGTTACAAATGTCAACAGCACTATTACAACTGCAACACTATGCAATGTAAAATAGTCTATAGGTGATTGCCACAATGACTGCTAATAATGTAAAGAGCTTGAAAGTAAAGGATTGGCATAGGCCTACCATTGTAACTAAATATATTAAATAAATTAAATAGGTCAAGTAAGTACTGCATTACTTGACTGCATTATTATCTTATTTTAACGATAGATGTAATGTACATGTATACAGTTACCATTAAAGAACCCTAAAATATAAAAAAGTATAGTAATGTGTATCTTATTATACTGAGATTTAACTATTTAATATTGGTTTAGTTTTATTAATTAATAGATTTTCGAGTGTTTTAACCTGAATGATAAATGTACAAACACAGAAAATGATTATTTTTTTTATGAAATGTTAGTGAAATGTACGGTATTGAAAAAAAATGAGATCATATTATATGAAGAATGAATGATAGCTTACCACAAAAGGAAAATGGAATAATAGGCTATTGCAATAATAGGCTATTACAAGTTTTATCATTAAGCTATATATTATTTTTGTTATTTCGTGTGTCACATCCAACAGCGAATTCTTGCCACTTACAGACTGACAACTAAGCTTTATTTAATTAAATCTCACTGAGCGTCGCGTTTTGGCCGTGGTAATGAACATTGAGTGCAGCCAAATTCGAACCCGGGACCTCGTAACTGAAAGACAAGCCTCGCAATCAAGTTATAGCGCCACTATAAAACATACTTACGAATTTTCCTTGCATGTCAAAGTTGAGTTGTACGTTTACATAGTCTAAGGTCACTGTATTAAATACGCTGCACGAATATATCTTGTCAGTTAAATAAAAGACTTCCACATCTGGGTCATCCCTAATAATACCAACAAAAATGTTAGTTTTCAGTGGCGGTCGCAGAATAGATTTAAGGAGGTTGCCCAGAGTTTAAATCTTATAGCTGGGCGACCTGTGTTCCCGATGGGGTTCAACGAGTAATATGCGCATACAAATTATCTATGCCAGCCCCAGAAATTTCAATATGATATACCAATTTAACTGTTCCTGGATATACGATGAAATGGACATTTTGTATGTTGGATTTTGTATGTTATTACAAGAAAACTATGAAATTAAGGGTGTTGCCCGGGCTACTAGGGCAACACCCCTGCGCCCGCCACTGGTTTTACTATTTTTGTTTATAATAATAAATTTTTCTACAGATATTTACCTTACGCCTGCCCCATGTACGTGATAGAAGAGGGTTTGTAACTGCAAATTTTGGAAAATTGCAATTTGTTACCAAACTGCACCGATAGTGCACCTATACCTGACGTGACCAACTGTTTTCAAAATGGCAGTTAAAAGTGGGTTTTCCTAGAAATTTTGAACAATTTGCACATGTTGGTAAGTAGACTAAAACCCAATGGTGGGACTTAATATACGGTCAAGGAGTTAAGGGAATATTGCCGTCCATTTTCATTAATTTCTGAAAAAATTGCATACATTTTTTTGCATAAATTTGCATAATTAACAAATTTCATAATTCTGTGTTGGTAGTCCCAACTAAGCCCTGTCAGATAAAACAACCAGAATCAAAATTCATTGTAAATTGAAGAAGCGGTATTTTTCTTAATTTCTGGGGAAAATGCATACATTTGCATAAAGTCTGCATAGTTAATGCATTTGCGATTTCTATGTTGAAGTTTGGTTGTCCCAACCACGTCCTATTAGATTAAACAAGCCAAATAAAAATGCACTTTTAAATTTGGAAGAAGTAACATTTTGGTAAGTGCACACAATTTACCAAAATGTGCCGTAACACGTTACGGCACATTTCCAACAAAACACAATTTGTGTTATTTAGACTTGATGATTCAAAGAATGTCGCGACGTTTACTTTCTATCTAGGGGTTTACTTACCCTGTAGTTTGGTTACATTTCACTCAATTATACTGACAAGACCATATTAAACGCCTTATTGTCTGTATAATGTTATCCTGTATACTTATTTTTGAAATAAATATCCTTAAGAAAATAATGAAATAACTAATTACGATAGTATGCCTTGAAAGCTTTGCATAGAAACGATTTATGAGAACAATTAGCATTAAACCTTTTATTCACAATCGCAATGGGATGCTTATTTTGCTATGGATATTTACACTCCCTCCCTCCACACCAAACCCAGTAAAATTTGTCAACTCTTTCAAAAATCCAATGAACTCAATACTTAAAATTATACGATATAAACACCCTTGAAATTTAACTGAAAACCTGTAAAACACACCCACATTAGCACATGTTTTTCTTTCTCCATCCTTTTTTTCTTTTGTCTTGCTTATTAAATTGAAAACCTTGATAAAATAAAGTGGGTCCCATTTTTCCAGGACCTTCGATCACTCGCAACTGCCATTTCAAATCCTGGGTACTTTGTTGCATATGCACTTACAGTCCTGAAATTCCAATAGTTTTGTTTACGGGTTGGCTAGTATTAAATGCTGTATTACTGTAGGAAGCCACAACAAGCATATCATCTGAAACAATTAAGAAATATTTCATATTGTGTTAATCGAAAATATACACATTTTAACTGTTACAGAAATATGTACGGCCAGAATGTAGGGAATTGTAGAGCGTCCCCTGTATTGTCCACATCTTCGTTATACTGTAGACAGAAACTCAATATGTAAATATTAGGTAGAAAGTCAATAGATTTCAGGCGCTTATAGATACCGAGTGTAATGAACTTAATGAACTTAATTAACGATCTTGATTCTATAGTCGTTGATTTACATTATTTAGTAGTGCTTCTACAAGGATTAGAAGTTTATTTAAACAATCTAAAATTGTATTTTCCATTCAATTTTAATTATTGTTTTAATACAAACTCATGTTTAAAATGGAAAAAAAATCAAAAGCATTTTTATTTAACGACAATCCCAAGTTACAAATACAATTCTAAATGAACTTGAGTGCACTATTACAGTAATTGTATATACAATAGTTACAATAATTAACAATATTCTCATTTATTAAGAGATGAGATGCTTTTTTTGTAACTAGCGGAATAACATTTTGTTCAAGTAAACAGCCATAATATATTTTATTTATAATGAAAGGCAACCAAAAATACTTTTGGTTACAAGATTTTTTTTTAAATGTTATTCATTTCATAAAAATAACAAAGACAAAATGGTATAAGCTCTATATGAAAACGTATAAAGTAGTTTTACAATATAAACGTTTTTTTTGTAACGGAAAAATATTTTGTTCAAGTAAATATAGGCATAATGTATATCTAAGACCGTGATGTTAAAAGACAACCAAAAATATTTAGGTGATAAGATGGACTAACCTTCGCTGTCAATTTGAAGACTAAACTCAACCTTACTTCCATCATACAGTTGTAGTTCCTCAATCACAGGCTCATGGGCGTTTAAATTCACAATCATTGTCAATCCAACTATAAATAAACTTATTAGAATTTTCATGACGATATTGTATTGCAAAATGAGTTTCAATTGTATATTAAAAATAATAAAAATAACAATATAAACACAAATTTTGAACACAATCAAATATATTTTTACAAAACAGTTTGGAAGAGCATAGGTAAGGTAGAAAATTTAATAAAAAACAATAGACCCTATTGGGGTAGAAATCGAACTTAATTGTTTAATTGTATCCGGAAGTTCAAAATGACATCAAACATCAATCATCTTCTTTCCAGTATTGAGGTTAAGCATAGCTTATAAACCCCTTGTTATAAAAAATCAACTTTTGCGTACTGCAAAAATGTTAGGCGGTTGTCAATCCGCTTAAAACTTTAATACTCGGAGCAGTTACAACGATTGATGACATGTTATTCCATAAAACAATTTACGAGCAAATAAGTTTCGCTTTGTTAAAGCGGCCATGTTAAACAATATCTTAGCCCACCGAACCACACATGCGTCTATTGTGCTAGACTTATTGTACACTACTTGATAAATGTTTTTTTTTTCGTCATGGAGAACCCTGGCGTATAGTTTAGCAGCGATTTGCTTTTAATGAACTATTATGTGCCAAAAATTTCATAAACTTAACGGTAGCAAATTATTAGAAATAATGTTACCATAATTAGTTTCTTCATAAGATTTTTGTTCGCCTACTTGTATGTCTGTCATCTGTGATAAAGCGTGTTCCTCAAACTTGTGGAATTCATACAGTGTTTCACCGATTGGCTAAAATTGTAAAAACAAACGTTTTTGTTACATTTAGTAACATATATAATTTACAATGTAACACATAAAGCTAAAACATGCATGCCGAAACTTCATCTGCTAATTCTGAATTATCAATAACCCAATACATATGTACATTTTATATACCTGATTACAAAAAAAAACAAAATCATCCTTCTCTGGACATAAATTTATTCTCTTTATTCTTGATAAAATGTCTTGTACGGCAAAATCGTTGTTCAGATTTGCTAGTACTGTAGCCAAAGGTTACCAAAATTGAATTAAAAATAGGAATTAGGTTATCTAAGAATTATTCCCAGTTACTATACTGGCGGTATTTTGATTTTCGTCTAGGCCTATCTTTTGTTTTATAGAGAGGTCAAATATATGTTAAAAGCATCAACTACATGCAAAAAATAACCTACATAGTGTTTTATGCAAACAGGATAAACAATTAATAGAAGGCTATATTAAAAAAGATATGTGCAAGAAAAAAGAAGGTAAAATCAATTTGATAGTGATAACAAAATTAAGAAACACTCATAAATTCAGTTAATCAAAATAGTATTTTTGTCTACGTACGCTGTCTTTATAGTTTTAAACGAACAATAACAATGTGTGAAAACATTCGTAAAAGAAGCATTAAAACACAAACATACCATTAACAAAACAATAAGTCCAAACGAAAAAGTGAGGGAACAAAATTTAGAAGATAGATTAGGCTCCAAAAGAAGAGAAAGCCATAAATACAATTAAGTCAGGCAAAAGTGAATCTATATCTAATATAAATTTTACATAATGAAACAAACTTCATGTAACTAACCTTTTCTGATCAATGTTAAATTGGTTATATAGAATTGATGGAAATATTAAATTGTAATTACTTATATTTATATTTGTTAATTAATTTCTCAAATATTTCTGATAAGTATTACAACAATAGTTTACATTAAAGTTAATGGCATAAAATAAATGTTTAGTTAATTATTACCGGTATTTAACTATTACTAAATTAACTAATGCTTTATAATTTACTATACCTTCTTGAAGCCCATGGTTCAGTTTTAAGACTCGTCATTCATCCACTCTTCCTTCTTTGCTTTCCATTCAGATTTATGTACAATAACTCTTCTATAGTTGATTTTTCGCACCATTTCCGTAATTACTCCAAACTCTAATCTAAACATTGTTTTTAAATCTCATAATGCCGCTTCTGCTACTTTGTAAATGTACGGTACCCATTATTATACTCAATTACACAAATAATTAATTGTAATCTTTCTTCCACAAACTAAGAAAATTCACAACCTAAAATCATTACAATTACAATTGTGAACTTACCTACAACCAAAATTGTAAATGAACATGATATATTATTGTTGGACGAGTCAGTAGCTACAAATCTAAACTTGTTTTCTCCAAACTCCATAGAAGCTGGAAATATTTCTGCCGGATCTGGTGTTATGTAGATAAAATCTCCTGAGTTGTCATTGGCAGAAATTTCATATGAATAGTTAAACGCATTCCTTGCAGAATCAGAGCGAATAAGAGTTTCATTAGCCGGGCATTCCAAAATAGGGTTTTCAGTATCTGCAAAAAATGGAGGTCAAAAGCTATTAAGGGAATTGTGCTAGACCACTATTAAAAATAAATTGATAATGAATGAAAACACTAGCTGTAGCCACGTGATGGACGTTTGTAACTGCATGAGAAATAAGAACTGAGTATTTTATATAAATAGGATAAAATTACAATTGTGAGATTGTTTTTCACATATAATTTGTTGTTTGATATTCATCTCAACTGGTGGTGGGTTTCGCTCGTTGAAAGGGAAGCATTTTGATTGGTCGATTCTACTAGTACATATTTAATTCGATACGCCCACTTGCCAAATACGGAGGGGCAAGATTACATTATCCTGGTATCCTGGAGTGTTCTACAAGTCGTGTATTACTGTGATTAATAGCATCGATTGATTGTGATCATTGGCTCTAGGGGGTGTTCGTGGCAATCTCTGTTTTACTCAATCAACCATGATTTTATTGTTGTAAATGTCAAGGGCTTTCAAAAAAACTTGGGTGATCGACCTGAAAATGCCTAACTTTTCTATAGAGGGCGCTTTTCAAAATGGCCTACAAATTACCATATTCCAGCTCTTGAGGCTCCTAGAGAAGTAATTCTGGTGTCTATAGTTATGTATTTAGGGTCACAGAACCCAAAATACCACTAATTTAGACTTTCATACAGTGGGGAGGGAGAGGGAGTCATCTTGAATTTCAAAATAGCCGCCAAATTACCTATTTTTGACCATATTCCAGCTCTTGATGCTTGTAGAGAAGTAATTTTGGTTTCTATAGCTATGTATTTATGGTCAAAGAACTCAAAAATATCACTAATTTATACTTTCATACAGTGGGGGAGGGGGAGGGAGCCATCTTCAATTTCAAAATGACCGCCAAATTACCTATTTTTGACCATTTTTCAGCTCTTGGGGCTTGTAGAGAAGTAATTTTGGTTTCTATAGCTATGTATTTAGGGTCAAAGAACCGAAAATACCACTAATTTAGACTTTCATACAGTGGGAAGAAAGAGGGAGCCATCTTCAATTTCAAAATGGTCGCCAAATTACCTATTTTTGACCATATTCCAGCTCTTGAGGCTCGTTGAGAAGTGATTACTATGTTTTCAATGTCAAAAACCCCAAAAATACCACTTTTCTACGAGCCTCAAGAGCTGAGATATTGTCAAAAATAGATAATTTGGTAGCCATTTTGAAAAGCGCCCTCTGTAGGAAAGGTTAGGCATTTTCAGATCGATCACCCAAGTTTTTCTGAAAGCCCTTGACATGTACAACAATAAAATCGTTGTTGACTGAGTAAAACAGAGATGGCCACGGACTCCCCCCTAGCCTACAGTATACAGTGTTTTCTTCATGATGGTGTACCTGAGAATACATATTAACTTTACACTAACCTGTAACTGCTATTGTAAATGTACAACTAGCATGATTTCCAGACGAGTCCGACGCGTTAAATGTAAAATCATATATTGATCCTGTTTCAATATCAACTGGAAACAGCTCAACTAGACGCAATGTTCCCGGGACGCCGCCTAGCGGCGATATTCACGACAAAAGCTTTTATGGAACTCTACAATT
>JAOTQE010057752.1:0-19373 GCA_025631205.1 Nesometra sesokonis | reverse complement strand
TTTTTAATTGTGCGAGATGCATTTGAATTGTGCAATTGTATTTATATTGTGCGTGGCAGTTGTGGGCTACCGTACTTTTCACAATTGCGTTAACAGAATTTTTTTGTATACAAACATCATATCCAAGCACCTAGCATTGTGGGGCGGAAAAACCCTCCTTCCCTCTCCAAATTTGCAGGATCTGTCCCTGCTGAAGAAAATAACAAAATTAAATAAATTACCAATGCGAGTATGAATCTAGAGGTAAATTCCGCAACGTCGACTCAAAGTATGGTGGGAATGAGTTTCTTTTTATTATTGTGTGCTTTCTCCCTTTCCAGAATTTTTAGATCTGCCCCTGCTGAAGAATGTAACAAAATGAATAAAATTCAATGCGAGCCCTTTTTTGAGTATCCGGGGTGTGTATTTTGCATCCTCGGCTCCAACCATGGTGGATATAAGGTTCTAGAAATCTGTGGATCATTACTTTGTGCTCGTCCCCTTTCCAAAATTGCTGAATCTTCCCCTACTGAAGAATGTAACAAAATGAATGAGATTATGAATGCATGTACTACTTCTGAGCATCTAGGGTGTGAATTCCGCATCCTTAGCTCCAAGCATGTCGTGGATGGTGTTCTTGAAATCTGTTGATTATTATTGCGAGTTGTGTGGCCGAGCGGTTAAGGCAGGGGAACAGTGAGTCATTGCAAAAACAACAGCATGGGTTCACGGCCCACTTGCACCATGGTTCTGGTGGTGGAAGGAGTCTTCTCAGAAAAGGACTATACACCATAGGCCCAGTGTACCCAAATGGCTCATGTGCATTATAAAGAACCTAGTAAATCTTTTGAAATGAGTAGGGGTTACCCTGTTGTACTGGTCCATACATCCCCTGCTATGTGGACAGAAGAATGCAGTGTCCGCTTTTTGGACAGCTAAGACATGACGGGACCCTTAGGGGTGTAGAAATTCTTATGAATGTGTTCCATCTGGTCCACAGTGCCTTGAGACTTTATTGTGTAAGGTGCTATATGAATCTTATAATTATTATTATTATAATTATGATTATATTATTATTATTATTTTGTGCTGCTTCTGCCGCCCCTTAAATAAATGAAAATAATGCTTCCGATGTGTATTCATTTTACATTATAATACTCTATTGATAGTA
Source organism: Nesometra sesokonis (assembly GCA_025631205.1). Classification (NCBI taxonomy): domain Eukaryota; kingdom Metazoa; phylum Echinodermata; class Crinoidea; order Comatulida; family Antedonidae; genus Nesometra; species Nesometra sesokonis. The sequence continues at coordinate 18,223 of JAOTQE010057752.1, read as the reverse complement.
CTTTTCCATCAACAAAATTATTCCCTTTCGGGTGTTAATTTGTTTTCTGCATTACATGTTATGATAATCATGATTGGCTGTCGATGAGCATGGTCGTATCAATGATGAGGGATCGGCGACCGTACAGCTTAGCCTCCAGGCAAGCATTAAAGGACGCACGGTCACAATTAGGGATTAATTTTGAATAGCTTTATACTTCATTATTTTAACTATTTAACTTTGTGATTGCTTTCTACTGTAGAATTTGCAAGTTTAGTAGAAAGTATGAATTTTGTTTGATATTTTATTGCAAAAATATGGTGATTTGTACACTTTGTAAAATGAATGAATAATTATGTTTTAAATTTTGAGAAAATATACATCACTAAAAGTCTGTGTGTCAAGTAGATGCTATGAACGGAGTGATCGGAATGTTCCACACTAAGCCAGTAAATGCAAATCCACTGTCTATCAAAGTAATAGGCGATGGGCATATTTAAATGTGTTATACTGGCTAAACACTTGCCTGCTATTTCTGGGATTCATGTTTCAATTCATGTGTCGAGGCCTACTGATTTTAATTTTTTTCTTGAATTTAAAAATCTTTCCATTTAGCATTCTTTGTATAAGGAGAACTCAGCTGTGTAAAATGTTTTGTATACACAGTAATTTGTGATAGTAGCATACCTGCCAACTTGTTTTGTCTCCAATGCATGAGACAAACCCCGGCACCAGTACTGGGCCCACATTTTCTTCTGTTTGAATCTGACAAACAAACAAAAAATTGCCTCATCTGACCATTTTTTAGCCGTTTCTGTCTAAATTACCACTTGTGGGGGCCATTTTTACCGTATTTTGCTCTATATTGTCTCATGCATGTGAAAAACTATTGAAATAATTGTTTATGTGTGAGAATTCTACTAGTGCGTGAGAAAAATTATTTTTGCGTGAGACGTCCAAAATAGGCTCCAATGCGTGAGACTCGCGCAAAATGCGTAAGATTTGGCAGGTAATGCATATTAGTAGTCGGATGTTTATCACTAGTGTTAAATAGATGATCTGTATTTAACATTAAATTTGTGATAGCTGCATAATAATCCAAGGTTTTATTGTAATTTGTTGTAATTACTTGAATAATCGGATGTTTATCAAGCTAAGTGATAGATGATCAGTTTGTGGCATACTGGCTAAGATGCCTGCTGTCCAATCCCCAGAAGGTTCAATCCATGTTTTTAATCCTGTTATTTTTACATTTATTGACAACAGTATAATTTTTGTTTATCATCTGTTTCAGTTGCTTTATGTAATAAGATTTACATCAATTAATATCAGTATTTCTGTGGCATACTAGCGTAGATACGTTCAATTCACCCGTTAATCTTACAATTTTTTTTTGTGAATTAAAAAATCATTCTCTGCAACATTTTTTGTTAGAATGCTTAACAGAGTATAAGGTATGCTGTAGAATTAGTGATTACATATTAATTATGTATACTAGTTGATGTCAACTGGGCAGTGTACAAGTGAATGCATCTCAATGATTTCCCATGAGATGACCTACTAGTGTTAGGCCTGGTGGCCATTATTCAAATGTCAGATACTTCAACTTTACTGAAATACATGCCATTATGTTGAGATTCAATATTTCGACATGTCATGAATCGTGATGATGACATAATTAATGTTGAAATATTGAATTCAAACCTGATAATAATTGGAGTATGCATTGTTTTGCCTAGTCAGATTGTAAATAGGCATGAGTTAACTTGTGTTGACAGAATATGGTAATGTAGTTGTTATTTTGCTGAAATGTACTGTACCACTACCAATGTGGATGAGAGACAGTTGAATGATAAACAGTGGTGGCACCAGGAATTCTCCAACAGGGAGGGCATCCCCAACAGGTAGGGCAAGGACCTTACAAAGCCCCGATGAAACAAAGCCATAGCTTCCCCATCCCCAATAAAATTCAGGGGCAGGTTTAGAGAGGGTGCAACCAGCAAAGTACATGTTCTCCCTCTAAAATTGCCCCCAAGACCAAAATATAGACAAATATCCCACAATTATAACAGAAGAATCACAAAACAACATGAAAATTTTTTTTTTTTTGTAAAATATAAAATTGATAGCAGCGCACCCTGGTCGGATATATTGCACACTTCCTTTCCCTTTCAAATTATCCTGGATTCCCTCCTGTTTTTGGGACTTGGAATTTGTAATATTTTGTCCCAAAAGCTTTAATTCAACACTTTAAGTAGAATTCTGAGTTAGAGGTAAATTTTCCAAAGTAGGAAGCAACCTAAGGTTTAACAAGGGCGGAGCGCCAATTACTAGGAGATGTTTGGTATACTTCATTAGTACATTTATGTACTTCTTGCTTGTTTTTTGTTTCTGTTCCTATACAGTAGGGCCTGAATCATGCCTATTAATATAGTCCTGGTTAAAACATAAAAATAGCTTTCATAGAATCAATGAGCATGACAGAAAATTTCATCTAGACAGGTAGTCATATAGGCATCTTTAATTATCCACCATTTCAGAGGTCCCAAGTTGGAAAAACCAAATTCCTGGAGATTTACTCGTGGTTGTCCTACCACTGTTTTCAATGTCTACCCTTCCTGAAATGTTTGTACAAATACCCTTATTTATAAAATCAACACGTCGTCCTCTATGAAGTGATAGTTTCTAACATGTATTGTTACTGCTAAAATGTGTTATTGCTCTTCCCCAAAACATTACTGAACTTCATAGTTACTTATTTTCAACTAATATTTTGAAATAAATAGGCCTATTTATTCTCTGCTTGTGAAAATTTTAAGAAACTTGGGGAATTTCCGGGAGAAAATTTGATAATTCCGGGAGCCCGGGAGATAATCCAAAATTTCTGGAGACTCCAGGACACTCCTGGAGACTTGGGAGCTCTGCCATTTATAATTCTTGCTGTGTCACAGATGATTCTTTCTTAATGAAACAATCAAGATTTTTTATATCCTGCTTATGGCGTCTTCAGATTTTGAAATCATACAATGCATCATTCCAACCTGTGATTTGTCAGGACAAATTTGTATGATGAAACTAAAAAAAAAAAATTCAGGCTGGCATAATCAATATTGAGTCATCTAGATAATAACAATGTCTGAGACATTTATTGTATGATGATAACATAGCATGGTGCTGTGTTTCCTGGACCCGTCAGACTTGGCATGATGAATGAAGCTCCTAATGTTAAATGTCTACTTCTGTTGTTCATGTCATTTTCGATTCAGCTTCTCTACGTCGTTACTTTTGGATTTCAGAGTGATGTATCTGTTGTTGCAGTCGATAGAGTTCAAACCCGCCAGTCTTAAGGTTATTTTGTCTTTGTAATAATTTTTTTTTTAAATTGTTTTCCAATGTTCTCCCCAGCATCATAAGCAAGCAACAGTAAACATCTATGCCAATCATACATAGGATTGATACTGGGTACTTTTAACAATTAGGAGGCATTTAGGTATCCTAAATAGCATTTTTTATACTAAAAAATGACCTTTTAAGCATGATGGAAGATTTTCATCATGGAGAAATTCTCAAGCATCATGGTACCATGATGCTTGAAGAGGCCGGGGAGAACCCTGGTTTCCACCATGTCATACATACAATTCATACATTTTGATAATAGAGAATTTGAAGATGATTAAAAAATATATTTTTTTAAAATTACAACTAAAAAGAAAATGACTGAACCTCGTGAGGTTTATTATTTTTAACATCTAACAATTCAATTCAATTCTTTATTAATTCATCAAAACATAAATGATAAAACAGATATAGACAAACATACATAATTAAGTCTTAACTCCACATGACAGTAAAAACACGATGTTAACAATCCTTTTTCCTAATGAAAGCACTGTTAATAAACTTAATTACCGGAAGAAGAACATCAAAATCACATGCGCCAATTAAATAAATGAATTTATCATGGTTGTCTAACAATTATTCAAAAGATAACTTGAAACAAATTTTACTTTTCTCCATCATACAATTCAATACCTAGAGATTTCTTCTAAGTTATCTAAATTAAAATAATAAAATTATAGCCAATCGCACTTTGGGTCAATTCCATTTCTTATGCCATGGAATCAATGAGCTACTGTTTACATCAATAAATGTGGTAATATGTAACAGAGGTTTATCTGGATATAATAAGCTTAGATAGAAGACATCTATATTAGATAGAACAAAGGCATATTGATAAATGTTTTGAGGTCCTTTTTCATATCACACTCCACGGTCAAAGTGTGCAGACCTTTAGACTTAATGCTACTGAATGTAAATGTTACACGAACATGACCCCAAAGGTCTGTCGGCCGTCCAAAGTCTTTGTTGTCATCTGTTTCTGACTCATAACTAACTTAATATTTTTAAGCAAATATTTTTTTTTTGATAATTATTCCTGGGTTGATTTTTTAAATTGATTCATACATATTTTGTATTGGAGCTATAGTGACTATTCATGTGTGATAAACGCATAAAAAATTACAGCGTGTACTGCATCTATAAGCTTATTGTTCGGAGGTGTTAGAGAATTTTAGAGGTATGTTCTATTATCCAAATTAATCATCATTGTATTTGTTTAGCACTTGAGTCATAGACTACAGTAGGAGATTGATTTTAGGCTATACAGTTGAACAATTGTAACAAGTCACGGAATACACACTCAATACAGACATTAAAATAATGATGGGTAAGGTTGATTTGTATTCTACACTTTACTTATTTGTCATTTGTTCAGTGAATGAATTACGAACAGTTTTATACATCCTGTAAATTTAATCTTTAAAATTAAAATACTACATTTGGACTACCGTGAACCCATGGATGAAAATGTGCTGGGCGTAGGTTGGCAGGGCCACCCACCCTGAAAATATTTCACCCACCCTAAAGACTATTTGAAGGCCTTCCACTCAGTCATATTTCAACCTGTCACCCATCATAGGCCTTCAAAAAAGTAAAAATAATTGTTTTAATGATTTTTACCACCGACCCTTTCATTGTTGCCACCCACTGTTGGATATTTCTAGCTATATACCGTAATTCAAATTTCATGTTTTTAAGTATAGAAATCAAGCAAGCCAAATCCATACACAAGTTTATTAATTCTATATACCGGTGGTTTGGGTGCAACAATTTATGAACTGAGGGGTGGGGGATGGAGAAGAAATGGCAAGTCTCCAGATGCTCATAGTCCACAGAACATCTTGGAGTATCAAAAAATGGGGGACAATTCCCTTCCCCTAGGGATAATGCTATGTTTTTGAAGTGGAATAGAGGATGCCACTTGCATTTATGTTGCATTCTTAATTCGTGGGAATGTGAGGATGTATCCCCATAGTATGGTTTGGATGATGATTTTAACTCACAACTTACACTTGATTTTTGCATGATTTTTCCATCTATGTACATGCTTTTGCAATTTGCACATTAGTTGACAACCATTAACCATTAAATTCTTAGTCAAAATTATGATTTGAAAACTACATTTGGAAGTTGTAGTAATTTATTGCATTCCAGTATTGTTGCAGTCGTTTATTATCTGTCTAGTCTTATCCATGAGCACCATTTTGGACGTATCTTGTGATATCACTCTTTTTCAGGTATACGCCATCATGGCGGCACCATTTTTTTGTCTCACACATTGGACTGAGAAAATGTTGCCAGGTATGGTTTGTCACTTAATTAAAACTAAATATTAAAATTTCTGAACAAATTCTGAACAAATTTGTCGATTTAGATTTCATAGATTTGCTGAAAGTTTGTAGATTTTATTGATTTCATAAAGTAGTTTAATGTGTATTTGCTATGAAACCATAACACACAGTTACTTAATTCTGTCATTGATACTCATCCAAACCCCAAATGTCATAAAAAGTGATTAATGAAACAAGATACATGGGTATGATTTACCTGCACACGTCGAAAGATTCAATTACAGCTGTAACTCAACATGCATTGATTATTGGGCTATATGTAAGCAAAATTCTCGGCCATGTGGCTCTCATCCTAGGCATACTCAGCCCCATTGAAACTGCATGTCATGTTGTTGTGAATGCTTCTTAGCAAACTGTGCCATCAGCATGCTCATGCTGTCAGCGTACTAGTGATTCACCACATAGGCCTACTGTAGGCTTGTGGAAACCGCATGAAATATTGATTTCAGTTTCAACATTTATTTGATGAAATGCAAATACAAAAATATACAATGCATAGATGAGGATCAACTTAGAAGTCAATGACTTGTCACAGTTGTCCCTTTGAATGTGCCTTTCTACCAGATATAGCTATGGTCACTATAGGGTAATTTTTTTCTGAGCGAAAATGGCTATAGTTAAAATTTTTTTTAGCCAATTTATAATACATGTTTTAGTCAAATTTTTTTAAAAAATGGCCGCATAATGGACAGATTTTATTAGATTTTTATTTAGTCAAATTGGCGAAAGAGGTCATTTTTATTTTAACCAAATGAGACTTCCAGTAGCCATTGGCGACTTGGTGAATGGTTAGAGTGAGCATAGTGTAGGGTATGTTAAGATTCACACCCAGGTATATAATTATGCAGGGCAGAGATGAGCGGATCCGCCCACCCAAAAAATGTTCCACCCACCTAACAGCTTATTTTGAGACCTTCAACCCAGCCTAATTTCAACCTGCTACCCACCCTAAGTCTCTGAAAAAGGTAAAAATATTCTTTTTAGCCATCACGCCACCGACACTTACAATGCTGCTGGCCCACCCTTGGATTTTTCTAACCATATCCCTGCACACCTTAATTGGAGTGTAGCATAAGCAGTGCATTAACTAATCTGCGACCAAGGTGTTCAGATACAAAGCGTAGTGCAGAAGACAAAGCATTTTTTAAATTGCTGCCAGTGACTTTTCCCATCATCAATCATCCGTAATTGATTGGCCAATGCAGACCGATTGCAAATTTTGATCTGTTGGTCAATATAAAACACAATGTCAAAATCAGTCAAGTGTATGAGTCATAGCTCCATAGCTTGCGCTAATCTTGGGTTTGCATGAAGCATAACTTATGCTTCGGATTAGTGACTTGCGGTAATCGCTGGCTAGTTCAGATGCAGATAATCGTATGCCACGTAGCTAACGTTCTGCTTAATCGTTGCGTCTGAACATTCCTTAAAACTTGCCACACTATCTTGCAGGGATATAGCTAGAAAATTCCAAGGGTGGGCCAGCAGCAATGTAAGGGTGGGTGTCATGATGACTAAAAACAGTATTTTTACCTTTTTCAGGGGCTTAGGGTGGGTGGCAGTTTAAAATTAGGCTGGATGGAAGGTCTTAAATAAGCTTTAGGGTGGGTGGAACATTTTTAGTGTGGGCAGCCCCGCCCACCTCTGCCCTGCATAATTGCATCCCTGATCTAGTTACTACAGTACCTACAGTACAACTGTGTAACTGGGAATTCTCTGAGTTCTTGCTAGTCCAGTAGGTTGCTTACTGCAAATTACAGTGAGGCAACTCTGAGATCTTGCTATGCTACTGTACTTTGTTACATGCTACCGACAAATTATACCTGCTATCATTGATCCTCTGTTTTGTTTAATTAACAGTATGTCATGCTGTCTTAAACAATTACGCTCCTGACGCAAATGACATTATTAAGTAATTAAATAGCCTGGCAGCTGATCATTAATTAGAAATAAATAAGCATAACATTTTTATCCGCTGTCGTTTCTGTCAACGATGTACTTCAGATACATCAGTTGTTGCGATTAGAACACATCGTGGGCTAGTACCGGAGGAATGTTTTGCGTGTCTCACAGTGAAGGGTCTTACATAACAGCTTCTGTACTTGTACTACAATTGTTGATAATTAGTAATAAGTAACTGGATGCCTACTGTACATGTGAAAACAGGAGCTGTGACTTAATGATTGGTACAACAGTAGTCTCTATTAACATCAGGGTTTATGAACTTTGTAGAATTTACACCTAGATGCTCAAAAAAAGCATTTTGTGTTCATTTTGTACGTTCCTTTAGCAGGGTCAGATCCATGTATTTGGGAGAGTGCTAGGGGAAGTTTATGAAATAAGGTTATGGGGCTAAGGTGAGAAAATTCTTGAAGTAGATATTATAATCACTACTTAAATTAAAGTGGATCAAAGTTAATGGACTGCTACCCTGGTAATTAAACTACTGACTTTTTAATGACCATATTATTAAATCATTTTAATTCCATCAAGATCAAATTTTGATCTTTAAGGATGACATTTAGGTCGTATGGTCATTAGTACAGTAGTAGTAGAAAGTAGTTGTCTACTGCTCTCTGGGTGGAAATATATTGTCTTCAGTTTTCATTCTTGAAAGCATGAACATGGACATCATGAGGTTAAGACTAATGTACTATAATTATCGTGTGAGAGTGCAAACTTAGCCTAGCAGACTAGGAAGTGTTGCGTATTTAGGTGGGTAGCATAGTGTTAAATTGACTTTTAGTACAGTAAAACTAAAGTAAATGTTTGAATATTCATGTCTGCATCAAACTCTTTAATGTTAATTGTTCTTAATTTTGTAAAATTTATCTTATAATAGGATTTTCATCTGGACAGAATTACTTAATGCCACAATGACCCTTATCACACCAGTGTTCACATGTACTTGTGTTTCAATAGGGTCTGTTTTCATTTTACTTAACTGTTTAGAAATCCATAGTACTGTTTCACATACTGTACTCTGTTGTAAACACTTTTATTAAAATTTATGAAATGTTTGTTTTCCTATATGTTCTAAATGAATGAAGAATGTTTTATAAACATCATGTATTGTAACTCATGTAATGATACTACATCAGGGCTCAAATTTAACCAGGGCACCAAGGCCACTTGCTGCTGGTGCCCTCTCATTTGGCCTCAGTGCCTTCAAAATTTTACCATCATCAAGGCCACTTTGGCCTTGGTGCCCCTTATTTTAAGTAATACATAAAGATACAATTTGAACAAAATGGCCTCAGGTGCCCTGTTGTACGCCTTAAAATCAAGCCAAAAATGGCCTTGCCCCTACAAAGCCCAAATTCCAGGCCTGTTACATATCTGTCAAAAATCTTTTGCAATTTAAGATTTTTTGTTTTAAAATTACTAATTATTCGACTTGCAAAAATCATTATTAATGCAGTGCTGATAAATGTTAAAGTGAAATTTGTTTAAAAAAAGTATTCCTTTCATGCATGTTTAAGTATTTTTATTCTGTTCAATCTTTATTTCTTAATATTCATCCAAATACCATGTTCTGTGATTCATTTCTTTTTGCTCATTTCTTTTTAACAACAAGCATTAAAAGATTTTATTTTCACTTGCTTATCTTGTTTTAGCTACTGGATTGAAAACCCGCCACGTTCATTTCGCCAATGGTGAGCCTCAAAATGGCACTGTGTTTGAGCATTGTAAATTGTTGTCATTTTTCTTTAAATCTCTACTTGTACTCATAAAATCATAATGGGGAGTTTTTATTTCACGATATAGTCCCACTATACTAAACAATATAGTGTATTTGGGAAAGGCTATGCCTTGTAAGGAGCCGTATCCGGACAACTACCCTCCAGACAACTACCCCCGGACAATTACCCCCTGGACATTCATCCCCCTAGGACGATTATCCTCTCGGACAACTACCCCTGGGCAACTACCCCCCAGAAGGACTATCCCCAGACAACTACCCCCTGGACAATTACCCTCTAGGACGACTACCCCCTAGGACGACTACCCTCTAGGACAACTACCCTCTAGACTACTCACCACACCCCCACCCCACAAGTGGGTTAGGGTTAGGGTATTTTCCTAGTGGGGTAATTGTCGAGGGGTAGTTTTTCCTGGGGGTAGTTGTCTTAGGAGGTAGTTGTCCAGGGTAGTTGTCCAGGGTAGTTGTCCAGGGTAGTTGTCCAGGGGTGGTTGTCCTAGGAGGTAGTTGTCCTAGTGGTAGTTGTCCAGGGGTTAGTTATCCGGGGTGGGGATAATTGTCCGGGTGATAATTGTCCGGGTGACAATCGTCTGGGGGATGATTGTCTGGGGATGATTGTCTGGGGGGATGCCAGAGTAATATTACTTTGTAAATGGGCATGTGGGGCAATTTATTCGCAGTATCAGGGATGTAATTATGCTGGGCAGAGGTGGGCAGGGTTGCCCACCTTAAATATGCCTATACAGTCTTCTTCCTAGCATCGTTGGCAAATATCATGGCAAATCAATCATAGTCGGGGCTGATGTGTGGTATTTTTAATATAAAAAAGTAATTTAAATGCCCTATAATAGCTTTATATGCTTATAAAATAACCGTTTACGTATTGTGAAAGATGTTCCAAGTACTGTATAATCAACTTTAAGGTATGTGGAAAGTTCCAAGCATCATGGAAGATTTTCCAAGAATCATGGTGAAAGTCCTAAGCATCATAGGACCATAATGCTTGAAGGGCCTTGGGAGAACATAGCTAATGGTCATGATGACATCACTTCATAACCATACATGGACATGTCCTCACCATATATGGATTTATGAAAGTTTTTTGTCAAAGAAAATTTGATAGTTCACACATCCTAAGATATTATTTGTACAATTTCCAAATTGTGGATTTAAAATTTAAAACTTCTCAAATAATATGAATGATTTATTGAGTACATGTAGAGTGTAAATAATGTGGTGTACTTATTAATTGGTGATTTAGTAAGTTGCTTGTTTTCTCACTGTTGTTTGGTATTTTTATTGTTAAGTTTCGTATTTATTTTTCCTTTATTTTATGAGCAACCTGATTGAATACATTAAAAAGTTCTGTTCATTAAGAAACACTTGTTTTACCTGGGTAACTATCTGATACATTAGTAAATTTTTCCTATAAAACTTGCTATCTGACCTACATAATGTTGTGGTCCTTATTTCAGAATTGTACTTTTTCAATCTCACCAAATGAATGTAAATTTCATTGTCTAATAATCTTGTATCCGTGTTGAATTTCACTGACTAAAATCAAGATATTTCTTTTGAATTACTTTCAGCTAGACTTCTGCTTTTTACAATTTTACAGTATTTCCAATTCATAAAATATAAAAATTTCATAGTTTTAAATATTTTAACCTTGTTCATATTTTTTAAACCATTTTATATTGTTCCCTTTCTACCCCTTCTCATTCCGACTCAATCACAATTTCCATTCTTTGTTATTGTTATTTTTGTATTGAGTATTTTTTTTTAAATATCTATCATGATTTTGTTGCATTAATTTTTAGCTTACCACGATTACAATCTTTCCTTTGATTATATATATTTTTTTAATTATCCTCAAGATAGGCTATGCTAAATTGGTTAAAAACTCAGAATTTTTTTACACAAACCTTTTAACATCTTAATTGAGGCAAGTCATGGCAAAACCACCTAGTTGTCACACAGGAAGTTATTGAGAAATAAGCAAATAAACAAAAGGAAATATAAACAAATAAAAAGGAAATTTGTTTTGTGTTTTGTCCAATAACGTCAGTTATAGTTGTACGATATTGATGTTTGACCCATTTTAAAGCCTGTGAAATATATAATATGGTTTTAAAAATATCTGAATTTTTTATTTTTCTACAACTCTGGTTTTGCCATGTCACGCCTCAATTTATTTTTAGTGTTCGAAAATTAAATTCATTCGTTATTATTAAGATAATTAAGCAGTTTAGCAAGGCCGAGATGTTTAAAGCAATACAACAGAAATAAGCAAGATGTTATAAATGTAGCTTTTACAAAAATCATTTTAAATACTTCTTAGTATTGTTGCAAAAGTAGATTTGTTCATATTAAGATAATTATGCAGCCCAGGAAGGCTGAGATTTTAAGGCAATGCATATGATAATGATGCTTAGCCGTGGGGCATAGAACGACTCGCGAGATCTTACTTTGTAGACTGTAATAATAATAAATTGATTCGTAAATGTAAGGCTTGATTATAGCCTTGATATTTTTCAACCCACATAGCATCCAAGGTTAGATGCAGCATTTTTTTATGCCACTTATTGGATGATAACTACACCAAGGCTTAAAACCCAGGCCTCATTATGAAGCTTAGGGAGTGGTGCTGTGGCTTGAAGTTGTGAGAGAGAACCTGTACTGCAGCCAGATTGAAAGGCCAGCATGTTAACCGACTTACAGTAACTCTTGGAGCCCGTTCGCGCAAGTTATTTACTGGTTAAAAAAAATCCCGGTTTCGCCCGAACGGGTGTTAATTGTAGGCCGCCCGTGGATTTAACACCGAAACAGCCTGATATGCCAACCCTGCAATTAACTGGATATTTTTCTCAGCGGGGAACATTTTTTATGACTTTTATGACTATGAATCGCTTTACCAATGTTTTTACTCGATTTGAACATAATTTAATACAAACTTTAAAAGTATTTTTTTTTATGTTTATTGAGAGCAGTGCAGTTTTTTGTATTTACTTTCAATACCCTAAAACGTTTTTTTTTTTTTGTTGGAGCATGAGCCATTGGAGATTTTTAGAGGTCATAGTGCATAAGGTTGTTCCAGTAAAATTGCGGTGATCAATGCCGTCTCTTGCTATTTGATACATTTACCATTTTATGAAATCTAGTACAGTGCAGTAAAAATATTTAAAATAGTGGAAGGCTTTTGAAAAACAAATAGAATGATTGGAATCAACATCGCCGGTATCATTAGCTTTATTGCTAGTCCTCCGGTGTTTTTAGAATTCAGAGTTTTGCACGAACGGACATACCACCTGTGGATAAAAATCGGATTTTTAACCTATGTTTCCTTTTCCGATTTTCGCCCAAACGGGCCCTTGGATATTATTACCACTAAAAATAAATTGTTAGATTATGGATTGCATGATGAGTGTAGCCACAATATTATTAATATTTCTTTTGTGTTTACCTTTTTTTTCCGAAAAATGTCTCTTTAACAACACCCATAATTTTGGCAACTTATATGAATACTATAATTTTACAAAATACGTCTGATATGAAGAGCTCTAAAATCACCCATCTGGTTAATCAAATTTATTGATTCATTTAAATAAATGTATTAAGTATTACATCTTTTTTATGGGTGAGCAGAAAATTCAGAAGTCGGGGCGCTCTAATACCTGGGGTAATAATTGCAACAACACTTCATCATGAAACAAGGACAGCATATCTTGGATATTTACTTGATTAGATGAATTTGCTTGCTAAGTCTGGCACTATAGCTTGATGGTTAGCATGTTTGCCTTGCAATTCCGAGGTCCTAGGTTCAAGTCTGGCTGCTCACCAGGTTCTTTCCCACGACTTAACAATGTAGGGCTCCCAAGTCTCTAGGAATTTTACATCATCTCCTGGGCTCCAGGAAATACACAGTTTTCTCCAGGAATTTGATTTTGTCATGATTGCGCTCTACCTGGGGTAATAATTGCAACAACACTTCATCATGCAAGAAGTGTCAGCATATCTTGGATATTTACTTGTTTAGATGAATTTGCTTGCCAAGTCTGGCGCTATAGCTTGGTGGTTAACATGTTTGCCTTGCAATTCTGAGGTCCTAGGTTCAAGTCTGGCTGCTCACCAGGTTCTTTCCCACGACTTAACAATGACAATCCATAAGCCTCATAATGAGAACTTGGATTATTTATTTATTTATTTCATTAATTTCCACACAACAGGAACATACATTCCCACTTACAAAACTTTAAAATATACTAAATTCATTATATTAAAAAATATAAATATATACATGTTTTAAAGCTTTTGTACAAATTCTAATATCTACTTTTAAACAAGTTAAAATTATAGTTAAAAACATCAACTTCAGGACACTTACTATTACTAAGAAAATCATTATACAATTTGGACAGACGAGAGGGACATAAAACAAATCATTATGACCAAGACGCCAACTAGGAACTTTAAAGGAGAAACATGACACAAGGTTACAATCAAATACATTGAGACATTTAAACAAAAATAGAAGATCCAAATACTTGCGACAATCAAATACATTGAGACATTTAAACAAAAATAGAAGATCCAAATACTTGCGATTAGATGAAGGAAGCATAACATTAAGCTTCTTATTAATTGCATCAAGTTTAGTGTTATTTAGTAGAAAGCATGATGCAAATCTCATCCTTGCTTTTGAATGCGACACAAAAAAAGAAATTGAAATATTGTATTAGATTAAACATATGATTAAAAATATGATTAATTTTATTACTAATACATTTTATTACCAATGCACAGTATTACCTACATAGTCTTGAAGGTTATGCAAAGCCTTGCCATTAATATTATAATGTATCCTTGATGCTAAGCTGAAGTCTTGGCGAGTGGTACTTATGGATTGAATATACCTGATGAGAATTGGATTGATAATGATGTCCAATATTCCACTAATGAGGCGACTGTGAGAACCAAAATTAATCAACTACTCCAAAGAGGCTTTGATTGCTTTTTGTTAAAAAGTATTGTTTTTTTTTTTGCCTAATGAATAAGCAAAGAAGAAAACTATTTCTCCTGTATGAAAAATTAAATATATTTAACAATTATTTGAGGTAATAATATGTCGTCGTTATTAAATTTGAACAAAATGTTATTGATTTTAATCATTTTAAATATGAGCGAGCTATCTGGAAATTTAGAGAAATACAGATTTATCTTCAAAAAATTTTTGGATATGTGTAAGTATAAAAGCCAGTAGATTATGCCATCGATCTAGGGCCATTCTACAGTGGGAGCTGCTAATTACTACTTGTTCTTAAAGTACATTGTTACACCTAGGAGTTGCTATGCTTCTTGCACCGCTGACACACAGTAATAATTTTTTTCAAAGGAAATATAAATATATTTAATTATTTAATTTGTATAGTAAATAAATATTCATTTAAATGTTAATTTTTTTATCTTTAATAGTTATTAATTTTAGATTTAGTGAAAGTAACAAATATGTCAAATAAACATTGTTTATTATTGGCTATAGTATCGCATATTTGGTTAAGTTATGAATTGGAATGCAGCCAATATTGCCACTATAGTATACAGTATGACATTTATAAATGTTTGTATTTGGTCATCAATTTGTTTATTGTTATCGTCGATTTGCTTCAATGAATTTGCTTGCTAAATCTTTATCATGAGACTTTGTATAGTCTATATAATGACAATGGTGCGGCTTTAATGTTGGCCTGCCTCATGTATGCTTATCTGGTGTATGTTATGCGATAGGCACTCGTATTAAATATTTGTAGGTAAGTCTATTATTAATAATTAGCTGTAATACTCATCTACGATGGAACAGAATTCCCCACAATGTAATGCTTGTGGAAAAACATTAGCCAATATGGATGTTGCCCTCTGTGTTGATTTTATTTATTGTATAGTATATTTGTCTATGTTATTGATAGAAATTGAGCCCGATGTGATAAATTACATTATGTTGCCTTGTGACCTTGCTTTGTTCACAAAGGAGTTGTTTTTTTTAACCTACTCTCCAATGTTGTAGTGATCTCACGTTGAGCTACTAGATCGTCCATTTTTTATAGACCCGCGCAAATACGACGCCCATACCAATGCACTGGTTAAGTCACGACGAGTATTGATTATTGTAGGCTTTTCCCTAGTTGTGTACATCGTTGTGACCTTGAATCGTTCATATCAATTTATGTTAAGGAAATCCAAAGCATTTCAAGTGAATAGAACAGAAAAACGATCGTTTGAATAGTAAAATGAGTTTTTAAAAATTGGGATTCCTCAAAAAGTGATGCGTGCAGGGGTGATAAACTACTGGTAATATTTTATGACGCCTAATGCATGTGTACAGAAATGTGCATAGCCATTAGTAATTAGACATGCATATGCCTCTTTGTGGTATCACTGACAAATTTAATGCATGTTCATCTTACTTTCTCAAAGAAGTATTTTCCCTTTGAAGAATGGGCCTATAGCATTTCATTTCAAAACTGCATTTCAAAACTGATTTTATAGTCTTGTACTCATTATGAATTCTGGACTTCATTACTTTTGCGAATGATGAAACGATGAAGATTCCCTATTGGCCTATGACCAGCCAACATATTTTGTTCATAATAATAATTGTCAAAATTATACACTAGATTCCCACTGTAGAATTACCAAATAAATTTTACTCTAATATTAAATTTAATATTGATGAAAATTTATTATTGATGTTTGTCATTTTATTATTATGATTTTTAATGTTTATTTTTTATATTGTTGTACATATCTAATGTTTAACCAATCTGTTGTGGATATTGTCTCATTACCTACAGTAGGATAAAAAAAATGTCCAAAATACAAAAGTTAACATTTAACAATATACAGTATTACCATACTGCTTCATAGAACTTGATTTTATATATAAAATAAAAGTCAACGTAAAAATAGACTGGTCGTTCTATGTTCATGGTTAGTGGGCTTAAAATACAAGGGTATATCCACATCACACATTGACTGGTATTTCATGTTCAATTTAGTGGACTTACCCTAGGGCAGTGGCGGGTCGAGGATTTGAAAAAGGGAGTTGGCTGGCAAGGTGTGTAGCACCGATCGAGGGGTAGGCATATGAGGGTTGTGTTCCCCTTCGAAAATATGAAGAATTTTTTTTATAATGGAACTGTTTTTGGCACTTTATAAAGGTCTCTGGCCTTTTTTTAATGAGGATGTACAACTAATGAAACTCATGTAAACGCAGGTAAACTTATAAACTTTACTGGAGTTTCAACTGACATTTATAGTACTTTGCTGTAGGATAGTTTTAAATATTAATTTTGGAAAATATAATATAAATTGTGTAACCATTGATGAATTGTTTTATGTTATTGTAGGTCATAAAATAAAATGTTCGCTTTCTTTCTCTTTTGCAGATACAGACAAAACACAAGAGAAAACACCAGATAAGGATAATACTGAAGAGAGTGTTGCCAAGCACAGACGACCTGGTAAGATTGCAAAGAAGTATCATTTACACATGAATGATTATTATATTATTGAGCAATTTACTTGTCAAGCTTGTAGAGATCTATATTATCAGAACTTAATGTAAAAATGTATATTTTTGTACAGAGAGGTATACTATAATATAATCTATCATTAGTGGAAACTAAGGAAACATCCTTTATAAAAAAATTAGTGAGATGAATGTACACAGTCAGTTGAGTTACAGAAAACAGATATATTTACTAGAAATTTATTTGTCTTTACTAGTCAAATTACCTGTCTCGTAACCTTCAACTTTGACCCTGTTCCCGTAACCTTAACCTTTGACCTGGTGAACCTACATGCTTCCACCAAGTTTGGCCAAGATTGGACCAAGTAGTAGCGAAAAACAGTTATTTGATCTTTGACCCCAGTGACCTTTCCAAAATTGAACCCCTCAAGGTCAATTCCGCAGTGGACCTGCATCACCCACCAAGTTTGATGGAGATCCGACCAAGGATTATCGTTCTTATGTTTAGCATCATTTTTATCAGTATAATCTATGTTACGTGTGTCATCATTGGTATGTTTTCAGTGTCCGACTCTTTAATCATTAAAAAAAAATTTTAATCAACATCAATTTTGCTCATCATATCCATGTTCGTGTGTTTCTTAATCGCATTTAACATTTAACAAAAAATAAATGAACATCTCTGTAGTCCTTAGATACTGTAGATCTGAACCTCAGTCAGATAAGCTGGTGTTTAACATATCCCCAAAAGACTAAAAACAGCTGAGAGGTTTAACACCAAAGAAATGTTGATTTGGTGAATGTACAGAAACAAATTTAATATACCCCAGGATAAACATAACACCTTAAAATGATACCAATATGCTTAGGTGACAGGGTGGCTTAGAGCTATGTATACCATAAAATGCTAGTAATCTGAAGAGATGACAAGATGGCTTACTAGAGAGCTATGGTGCTATGTATGTCTATAAAAAAAACTACAGTGCTACAATTTGCAGCCACATAAGCTGAAAGATATAGTTTGATTTATAGCATAAGTTGCTTGTCAATTTCCAGGGGCCTGAAAGTTTAATATTAATGATTTAACTAGGACATATGGAATTTCTCACTCTAGTAAACTCGGGCTCATTCCAACTACTGTGTATACTAAAACATAGGGATTCCATTTACTACATCAGATTATTCTTTATGGTCATTTTCACAATCAGTGGTGTAATTTGCTATTTTGACTCTTTTGAAGCATAAAATCAATACTAAATGACTGAA
>JAOTQE010057741.1:2802-19374 GCA_025631205.1 Nesometra sesokonis | reverse complement strand
AACGTTGCAATATTGGGGGTAAATAATTTTAAAATAACCTAATTTCTAGTGTCATCGTCATAACTTATGTATTTCTTTAAGATAAGCAAGTTATTTTCAAAATCTAATTTTTGTCATTTTTTAAGTGACAATACATCTTTAAACATAATAGGCTTAGGGTGACATTTCGCTTACGTATGGGACGCATTTGGTACCAGGTGATTTTAATTACGAATTAAACTGAATAGTCGGCTTGAACCAACTCTATACCGTTTTAGCTTATTTAATAGATTAATAATAATTAACAGAAGTACAAGTATGACACCTTACCATGAGACGCACTTGTGCCAGTTGATTTTCTTTTCACGGCGCACGGCCGTTTGATCCAAAACTATAGGCCTACTGCATACACTGTTGAATCGTTTTCTGATGGCGGTGGTGTCACCAATAATAGGTCTACACCATGATAATCTGTTTTCGAATAGTATTAGGCCTAGTAGGAACAATCACGGAGTAAAGGGAGCTAACGTTCGTTTATTGACAATCCGCCGCTGTCTGTAAATAATATTCCTTGCAACGTAGGCCTACATAAACGTATTGAACGATCTTTTGTAGTTTTGTTTATATAACGTTTATAAACCTTAGAAATCGCTTCGATAATTCGTCTAAATCTTTTACTGACCAGTACGCGTGAAATATGTTAATCCGCTAATACTTGCCTGTTAAGTTGTTCTGCTATCGAAATAAGTTTTTTTTTCTTGTATAATCCAAAATGAAAGAAATGCGCTAGTTAAATATCTGGCTATTAAAATATTAATACTAGGGCTACTCACCTTCAATACATTCAGGGGCTGATGGAGACTTTTGGAAAAAAAGAGGAATGGAGGCTGAAGGGGTGGGGGGGGGAGGGGCGGTAGAAAGTCAAATTGTAGGGGTTCCGGGGACATGCTCCCCCGGGAAATTAATGTTTTTTAAATATTTGGAAATGGCCTTAGCATGTTGAGGGATCAATTCTTGTATTATGATTGTTGAATATTTTCGTTTTAGAGACAATGTAAATAATATTAATATATTTTATTCCGAAAGGGGCCGGGCCGTTAAATCCGCCCCTGCCATAGATTTGAGGGATGTGTTCCGGGGTCCGGAACAAGGTATTTTGTTTCTCTCTCGGGCATCCACGAAATAATATACTCACTTGCAATCGGGGACGTGTTACAGGTTTTGGAGACAGGCGCGGATACAAGGGGATAACCCGGCCCTAAACATCCCTTTTGACTTGGCCGAATATTATTTGTAGGCAAAAAATATGCCAACTTTGGGCCTCTAAAGGTGCAATGTAGAAAATTTCCCCGGATACTAGACCGACGCCTATTGCGATCAGTTTGCTGTTCCATTTTCACACCTACAGGTATGCTTGTCCAACTTGGCATCCTAGCTTCGTTGGATGTGCACTTGGACTAGGGATTGTCTTTCTCTATACAGTTAAATATACTCGCCTTCAAATCCAGGTGTGCGTGTCCAGGGTTCGCCAAAAGACATTTTGTCGTTCTCTATACAGGTGTGTCACTTATGAAATATACTATTAATATCCATCCTCAATCTAGAATGACGTCAGATCGATTAATCCGTTAATATAGTACTATAGTACGATTCAGTGTAGATGTACCGTATTATAATCGATCCACCGCCGCGGTTTGCTGTGAAGATGGGGGAAATCCATAGATAAAAGCAGTAGGGATTAGCGAAAATTCGAAAACGTATACCATATTTGCTTATAAAACAGAACTTTTGAAAATCTATTGTTGGTCAGTAATCCTTGTTTCAAATGAATGATATCAAGGTCACAACCAGGGCCGGATTTAAGGGGAACCGGGCCGGCCCCGGACCCCCTTTCGCAAAGTAAAATATATCAATATTATTAACGTTGTCTATAAAACGAAAATATTCAGCAAGAATTTATCCCTTAATAAACACGCCCCTGAGGCAATTTCCGGACATCTAAACACCAAAATTTCCCGGGGAGCATGTCCCCGTACCCCTCTAAAACTCTATACCAGTCCCGCTTCCGGCCTCCTTTTCCAAAAGTATGCATCCGCCCCTGTCAACTTCCGTGGTACCATTTCTCATTGGCTTATTATGGCATGGTGGCTACACAGACGACAGCCAAACGTAGAAATAAATTGTTCGATTACAGAGGTATATCTCTACTTCCTTACAATGCATCATTATACCGTCAAAGTAAAGTTGCGCTCCTTCCATTTATATTATGTGCACCCCCTTCCAAATTTTGACCAAACTATTAAAACCACTTAAAACAGGGCAAATAACCCTTTGCATGTCACTGAACTACCTCGCCTCCTGCAAGATACTTAAGGAATGATACAATTGTTCACGGTGAGAAAACGGTACCCCACTTTTGTCCTCCACACTTTGACTTCCACAAACTTACCACCAATAATTGAAGTGTCACAGAACTGCCTCTTCCTTACAAGTACAGTAACACATATCTTTATACAGCTTGATAACTCACGGCCATGCAACTACTGTACCGGTACTCAACTTAAGGTCTTCAACCCCACTATAATTCTCTAAAATACAGCAGTGTTTTTACATAAAATGATCAGAAAGTATCTTATATTCTTTAGAAGTAAAACATACCTTTTTACAGATAACAAGAATCCCTGTCTGTCGAAATGGTAATAATGAAATCATGGTCACGAAACAACGGTACTTCAGTCACACTGAATGTGGTTTGTAGGCCCTCTTCTCTAAAACATGCACAACAGTACCGAACTTTTTTTCAGTAGTATGAACGAAACAGGGAAGTATAAACAAAATTACTATGCAGGCCTACAGTATATCATAGATCTGCTTTTTTCCCTTACTAGTAACATCCTTGTTACTAACTGCTATTAATGAAATCACGGTCACGTAACAATGCCAGCTCTTATCGTCTGCCTCAATTCACTCAAACTTCAATGACTAAACCATTATGTATGACACGCCAGTGGTTTTAGTGGTCGTTCAATCAAATCTTGTTTTGATTTGTTGAGAGAAGCGTGAGTCGTCATTGGTAACTATGTACATATACACAGTGATCTCGTGTAAGCTGGGCCTGGAGGGAACGGTGTTGATTTCAAAGACACGATCCTAGTTTTTATTGAGGTGTACCATCTGACATGTTCCACAAAAATGTAGCAATATTAAAAGCAAACACTCCTCAATTACGGATGAGTTTTTTTCAGTAAGATAATGTAAAGCGAGTATGGAACGTCGAACTATGGCAAGCCATAATGTGGAATGACCATCGTCAGTGAAACCACGCGCGCGTATAAGAGGCACGCGTCGTACCAAACTGTACTGTGAACGCTCATATTTATTAATAACTGCACGCGCGTGCTTTATGTTCTTGCACGCGCCTTTCTGTACACATGTGTAAAAGTTTGTTCTGTTTGGTTCCACTGACGAAATATTAAGAA
This sequence comes from Nesometra sesokonis, assembly GCA_025631205.1. Lineage (NCBI taxonomy): Eukaryota > Metazoa > Echinodermata > Crinoidea > Comatulida > Antedonidae > Nesometra > Nesometra sesokonis. The sequence continues at coordinate 15,916 of JAOTQE010057741.1, read as the reverse complement.
ATTTTGTAGCATATAATCAAAAAGACGTCAAGGATAATGTAACAATTATTATCCTGCAGTTAATACAGTAATCTATTGTTAATAGGTCTACTGAAGTTACTGCAGTAATCTGTTGCTAATAAGTATACTGTAGTTACTACAGTAATCCAGTGCTGTTACGTTTTTTGTGAGTACAGTAAAACACATGGTCATATCTCGACATGTTTTCAGTAATTCTTAGTGGGATGAATTGCCCATGGAGGTTGGAAACAAATTACTCCTCAGTCTGGATAGTTTATTGGTGGTTTAAGGACGTTCTTTTCCGTTAATCTGCTTGACGGTGACAGTGTATACTTCGGAATCATATTGTTAATCATATTTTTAATTGTAATTTTAATCATATTTTTAATCATATAATTGTAAGTTTTAACTTAACATTTTTAATTATGCCTATAACATTTTATAATTTTAATCATTTATTCAAATATTTTATGTTCATTTTAAATTTTATGTCTACAAAAATGTATGTTTGTTACTAATTAATTGTATGTTTTGTAAGGGCCCTCACTCGGCAGTGATTTAGTTTACTTTTGAGGTGTCCTGTCTCATGCCTTGTTTTCTTTACTGTAATGTACCGGTACTGTTGACTTACAGTTTAAGAGACGAATATAAATGAAATGAAATGAAAGAATAGGTCTAGAATTGTAACAGAATTACTGCAGTAACTGCAGCAGGATAATTTTTACCATGGTCCTTAGTATATGGATTATATTTGTATACAATTTTCAAATTACCTTGTTGTGATACGTACGTCAAAAATAATCGCCACATCGCATCATTATCGCATCATCATTGAAGTATCTTCATCAATATTTTAATTGATTCCGCTCTAGTTATTAGTTTATGTGTATATCGTTGCCATGGCAACAATACATGAATAATATTAAACAATGGGTGAGACGATTACAGAAATAGTATTCACAATAACGGTTAGTCGAGTTCAATTTTATAAAGATGTTATAGAAAAATGATAATAAGAAAGAAGTGCCACTTAACGTTAACTTCCGGTGTGTGGGGATGATAATATAGGAAAATTCAAGTGGGGGTAGTTTCATTAAGCGAATTTCTAATCATGAAGTGCCGAACTTAACGGATATTTTAGCGTGTCAGTTAATGATTAATAAATCATTAATAATAGCAAGGCGGTATTAGTAGTAGAAGGTACGGTTATGTTAGCGTAGATAACGCCAGCTACGTAGCGTAGCAACTGACCTGCGCTTCGTCTAAATCTAGACATATTTTGCCGCGAACGTTACGCAAGGCTTGAGTCTGCGGGCTAGGCCCCATATATCAGGGTCGGATGCTGTTTTTAGGAAATCGGGGGCCGTTAAAGAGTTATGGTTGAACTGGTGTGTCCGGGCCATGCACCTCCGGGAAATTTTTGTTTGTAGACACCCGGAAATGGTAAAAAACGGGTAACGTCTTACGCAAACATCGCATTTTCTAAAGCTTGAGAGGAATTCGTAAAAAAAAATGTAAAAAATAATGGACCTAGCAGGCAATAATTTAGAAACCCCTAATGAGGCGAAAATGGCAAAATGGCATGAACGAGAGGCTCATGGTAAGGTAACGAATTACTGGCGCATTGGCCTCCCAAAAAGTTATAGACATAGGCCTCTATTCGTGAATAAGAGATTAAAAAATGTTTCCACGATTGTTAAACCATGTTGAGAAGCGTATGAAGTTACAGTAATTTTAAATAAACAATTAAGATATTAATTAATTTTACCGATTGACTGAACACACTAATTGGCTAAATTACCCTCTAGTAAAAGGTTAAAATATCAAACTTTCAATGACTTGCCATTAGGCAAGTGTTGCTAATTATTTTCGTTCATACGCGAGCTTGGATTTTTCTTTGGAGATCTTGATTGAATTGGACTGGAGATAATTTTGTTTCATTAATCGTCAAAAAAAGTGTTTAAAATACGTGTTTTCTGGATTTTTGGTCGGTTCATAACGATCACGGGCGGGGTTGGTGAGCATCCCCCCACCACTAAAATCGGCCAAGTAAAGTTCCATCCCTTTATATTATGTGCGCTTCTTAATAAAATCAAAAATCAAAAATAAAAATTAAAATTGAAGTAACATGTAAAAACAAGGTTAATGACCTCTTTCTACTTTTCACATTTTAAATGGGGGAACACGGCCACACCAAACGGAAATACTGCGCCCCCCCCCCCCACCCCGGATCCTGGATCCTGAAGATTTTACACTGGATGGTTAAACATGGTTAAAATAAATTAATTGATAGTTAAAATAAATTAATTGTTCATACTCCATTAGACGTGTATTTGCCGTATTGTTAGATTAATTGGTTTTATATTACGTAGGTTTTTATATAGTGCTCAATACATTTAAATCCCTGGGCGCTCTCCACATTATTATCCCAGACACTGACACGTATTTTTGCTGCAAGTGGTATATAAATCAGTGCAAAACACTCGATCTTCCTGGTACACACTGTACGGTACTACACCACTACAGGTGAGGAGAAGCAATTGCAGATAAAATGCCTTGTTTAAGAACAAAATTGAAGTGGACTGCATTAGACTCAACTCCCGGCTTCTTGATGAAAAACCCATAATCTTGCCAGTTGTATGGTCTAGCGGTTAGGGCAGGGAACCATGAACCATAGCAAAACAACAGGATGGGTTCGAGGCCCGCTCGCACCATGGTTCTGCAAATAGTTTATACTGAAATAGGCCTACAGCAGTAATTCAGTTACAACAGTATTATTAATAGGCCTGAGTAAGAATATTAATTACTGAAAACAACAGGTCAAGATGAGAATCTTCTGTGTCAATGCAATCAGCAAATGAAAAATAATAATAGCACTGGGTTACTGCAGCAACTGCAGTAGAATAATTTTGAAAGGCATATTTAGTGTTATAACCCAGGGCGGCGGAAAGTTTTTGAATTAAGGGGTGGGGGAGGGGGCGCGAAGTTAAATTTTTAAATTTTGCTAGTGAACGAAAAAAAAAAACGTTGTTGCCTCTAATTGTGTGTTTTCCTGGTCCCTGAAGGCGGTTTTCAAGCCCACAGTATTAATATTTACTATAGTTTTTGACTTGTGAATTGTGCATTTTGTAGTTGGGGTGCCATTTCAGGGGGACCGTCCCCCTAAGTTATCACTGGGGGGACGCGTACCACCATCCCCACTGCCGCCGCCCAAACAATAACCTTACTAAGGTCCTTTCAGTGATGATTGTGCGGAACGGAATGGAGACAATTTTCTACTACATTTATTATCACACATGGGCCGTGTTGCACACAGGATCAGCGGCTTACGGTCTCACCCAAAAGACGGTGCGCTATTAACTTATATTTCCACACGCCTGTCAAACATGGGAAAGAGATGTAATCAAAGCGTACATCATAGGCCATACTGCTAAAATTATTTTGACATAAGTCATTGCCTATGAACCTGCGGCTAGCAAAAGTTAATGGAAACATGAGCGATTCATTAAAGAGTGCGGAGCGACACAGTTTTCAAATGTCAAGTCAGCTAACTACCTATTAAGGAGTGTGATATTGAAATTAAAATAATAAGCAAATATCGGGGCTGTAATAAATTAATAACAGGCCATTCGTATTGATAATATTAATAAAATATTAAAATATCAAACGACATTAAAGATGTGTTGTCACCCGAAAAATGACAAAAAAAAAATTATTTTGAATATAACTTCCTTATTTTAAAGAAATATATACAATATCACCATGACACTATAAATGATGGTATTTAAAAAATATCTGCCCCTAATTTTGCAATTTTACATGCTTAAAATGAGCAAAAACTCAAGAAATGGCTGGCAGCCTTTATAATTTTGTTCATTTTCAGTGTAAAATTCTTATTAAACAATTTTTAAATACACTAATTTCTATTCTCAAATTCTTAAATTTGATGTTTCCTTAATATGAGCAAGTTAATTTCAAAATTAATGGTGATGGTTTGTTGTCATTTTCAAGTGACAATGCGCCATTTCACGGTTTCAACTGCGCATGTGCGTTACCAAGGTTGCGCCCCCTAAATCCGCCCCTGGAGAAAACTGAAGCACGTGTTCAGTTATATCATTTATTAGTTGCTCAGTCAGCCGATCGGTCTATCTGTCTGTCTGTCTGTCTCATTTGCGTTCGATTAAAATTTGGTAGTGGATTAAGCTTTATTTTCAAGTTAGGTCTAATAATAGAGAAATTGGTATGGAAGACAAGATAGGCAGTCTCTAGTAATGGTTCGGTCGTCCAACTAGTTAATTGGTTTGTCTGACCCTTATGCCCCTTTATACACCTACGCTTAATATTCCCTTTTCAATCTGAGGGTCCCATTGGTTTCAAATCTAGCAGGAGTTTTTTTCTAGTATTATCTGTCAGACATTAATTCTAAATTTAACTTTTGGACAAACTAATCGAATTTACTGACATGACTGACAGTTTCGGACACCTTGCCCGGTGTCCTTCTTCAGAGTGACGGCTCTGTTGTTAAGCAATCCGATCACCGGAAATAAGAAACAAATTGGCCATAGCGGACCACGCCGTAAAAGAAAATTACATTATTGAACCACCACAAGATCATAGACAGAGCAGATGATGAAACAGCCAGACGCATCAAGGAGGCCATATGGATCAGACGTAGAAGAGACAACAAGACCATGAACAGGGATTAAGGGGCCCACTTACTAAATCACGACCCTGTGGTTAGAAGACCGCCACCTACTGGTGATCGGATTGCTTAACAACAGAGCCGTCACTCTGAAGAAGGACACCGGACAAGGTGCCCGAAATTGTCAGTCAGGTCAGTAAATTCGATTGGTTTGTCCAAAAGTTAGAATTATCGTATCTTCAAGCCAGATGAACATTTTCAGTTATCTGTCAGACATCTTATTCAGGGGCAGATTTAGTAGGGGTGGGGTCTTCTGCGTGTTCCCCTCCTGATCGTCAAAGAAAATTTCCGTCCTCCTCATCATTATATTCCCCTTTCCACAAATTTACCCCAAAATATTAAGATAACAACCAATAACACTTAAAAAGGCCAAATAATCTTGTTGAAATGGTCATACGCCCACTGCGATCAGAATTAATTTCCCTCCCCTTAGCTAAATTCCTCATCCGCCCCTAGTATTGATCGGTTTGTCACTCGCTTTTAATTATGTGCATGACAAGTATAAGTATGTTTCTTATAAAGTATAACATGTTTCTTTATAGCCAAACAATGCAATCTACCTCGTAATTGCAATAATGTGAAAATCGATTTTAAAGAAAATAATGTTCGCAGTTGGGATCTAAACATTACAACAATATCTTGACAATTAGAAATAATTCATCCGGAAATACTTTAAAGTAGAAAATTACAGTTAAATCTTTCTAAAAGTGCAATCAATAGCTGGTGTGACGAGAAGAAAAGAATTGATTTCGCCTAACAGACGTGTTGTGTGTGGTTTTCTAGGTAATGGGTTGTTCTTAAACAATAAACTTCAGTCAACGTAACTGACGCGTCAAATTTAACGCCGCGTGCAGGTGACACGGTTACTGTAGACACATTCTTGAAGATTTCAAATTTCAATTTAACACCAAAGTGACAAGCTGAACATAAACAGATAACAATCTTTCAATTTAGTACAAATGAAAACACATGTTAAAAGTTGGTAATATTTAACCTGAATGAAAACATTCATAAACCAGGGACGCGGATCCAAGATCGTATGGAAAAGCGGGTGCGATATTTTCGGCGAAGGCATGGCAACGGTTTCATATTTGACAAGCAAAAAAAAAAAACAAAAACAAAAAAAACACGTTATTTTCCTTAGCGTGTTTTTTTTAATAAATATTTTCTGTTATAATTGTCTTACAGTAGTCTGTTATAATTGCCTGAAAGTTTATTTTTGGGGAAACATTATAGAGTAGCTCATATGCACTTCGAATACATTAGCGGGGCGCACGCCTGAATGATGCGTGGGGCGTATTCAGGAATTAGGGATGTGAGGGGGTGCTCAAATCCAATCGGATTTGACCAGCAACGGTAGTTCTATTACATGGCTTTTTTAGACGCGTAAAGCGTCTCTATTAACATCTTTTAAAAAATGTCTGTCTGTCGGTCTGTCTGGCTGTCTTTCGGTCTTGTCACGCACGTTTGTGACTATTTGCGTTTCGTTCTTTCCATATTTCTGATAACCAGCATTGTATGGGTGTCACTTTAAATATCTACAAGATATAAAACAATTAACTGGTAATACATTCATTAAAATTGAATTAAAACATCGTTATAAATACACTCTTAATTGCTTACTTCCTTATTAAAACTGTACAACATATTATTTTTTGTTTCTGGAGTTATGCAAATTGCGAATAACGCCTCAGACTACACTCGGCTACTTTCACCTCAGGCGTAGTCGCAGAAATTTGAAATTTGCATAGCAGATGTTGTTAATAGTATAAAAGCAAGCAGGATACAGAGCCGATTCATTCGATCACTGATCTTGCTTGTATAGTTTTGGATCAGTAACCGCATTCTAATCTTCAATCGCTGTAGGTTGTAGGCTAGCCCGGTTTTGTTGGCTAAATAAAAGTGATGGCGTGCAGTGCACGAACAGTTTGCGACACTGACCAGCTACAGCTACTTTGCGCAGCTTTCCGCGTCTTATTGTCTGATCGACTTGTTTTCTGGACGTAAGCTTGATGTCACACCTCTTTTATTCTTACATTATACTTTATTTACTCTGAAAGGGGTTCTCGAGAGCCCAACATTCATGTTAATTTTACTTTTTCTACCTCTCAAGGGGGTTCCCGAACACCTTAGTACTCCCACGTCCCGCCCACCCCCGGATACCCCACTACACATGTTAACAGTTGTCTGTCATCGTTGTAATAAGTTCTCTGTTTTAGTTACTTTGCTCTACTTTCTTCTTACAATGTATAAACACACGTTTCACACTATATTGTCTAGACACGTTTAATTCTAAACATGTTTAACTTGTCTAAATTGTAGACACGTTAAACACGTTTGCTTTTAAACATGTAGAGTAATTAAGCATATCCAACACAAACAAGCACAATGTCTAGCACGTGTAGTTTTTTAGAGCACAATCTCATTGTAAAAACGTCTATGTGTTTAAATCCTCAACGCTGAGCTGAATTAGTGTCGAGCCCGGTCGTGAAATCAGATTCAAGATTACTTTTATTTGTCCAATAAAATAATGGAAAATTGTCTTTCCTTTGGCAATACATTTGATAAGACAAAAAACATATAAAAGATAAATAGCATATTTCACAGATAACAATACGATAAAAATCACAATAAAATCAATCAATCAATCAATCAATCATTAATTTTAGTCATTTATTCATAATGTTACAAGAGAATATTTAGAGGTCACGCCTTTTCACCGTTCACGTTCTATGGACTTCCCTGCTTTTGCCGTGTCTAGTCGAGTTTTACTCTCATGATCAGCTTTCGCCGCGTCTTGTCGAGTTTTACAGTAGAATTCCCCTACAGCCTTCGCCGCTACAATCATTAAACGGAAAAACATCTGGGATGATGTTAGCTTCGGTGGTAAAGGTTAGTGTGGTGTTTGATTTCCCCTGGAATGTTGCCTACGTCATAAAAATTGAAATACATTAAACATTATAAAACAACATAAAAAATGATGAAGTTTTTACTTGAGGGTGTACGATTAATATGGCTTTTCATCTAAACTTAAAATGATAAACAACATAAAAAATGATAAAGTTTTTACTTGAGGGCGTACGATTAATATGGCTTTTCATCTAAACTTAAAATGATATTGTCTTTAAAAATTTTCCTGCTTAGCAAAGTGTAGTTTTAGCATTATATTTTACTCTTGATAAACCAGTTAAGCACCTACTGAAAATAGGAAACAACAAAAAATATCAGAAATGATATAAGAGGTGAGTCATATGCCGACAAAAGATCACAGACTGGGAACAACAGTAGAAAGCTGAACAACATAGAGTACAAAAGATGGCGCTAGCTGAACACCATACCAAAAATCCCATACGAAAGATGGCGCTATAATGAATAACGAAAATACAAACATGGTATCGATCATTTCTATAGAAGCTAGTCGGAACTTAGCAAATATTGTTACTCGTTTATCAAGAGTAGCAAATAATTTTAAAATTGCATAATACTGTAAATTATTTGGCTGACCCACGTCATAACTATGTAAAACAATGGAGGAAGTTAATTACTTATTCCATGGTAAAACATTGATTTTGGATTTTTTATAGGCCTAGTCGGACTCATCAGTTCTTAAATGACTACAATTTAATATCCTTATTAATTATTAACCACGCAAATTAAAATGTATCTTTTTACCTCAATAAAGAAACACAGCCAACCAATTAATGGATTCTCAAATTCTGCAACGTAAACACCAGGCGCCTATAAAACAAAATTAAACATGTCTGACACATTTTTAATTTAAGCAATCGGTCCTGTATAATTCACACTTTCTTGCTGTAGTAAAATATTATTTCAGCGTAGTCGGTACAGTATTAGTACGCAGCAGAACTTTATTGATTGATGTGCAGCTCGCATAGATTTATTATTTACGGCTAGATGGTGAACTTCCACAGAATAAATAGCCCAAATTGCAGCTCCAAGTAATCACCTATATTCCGGAATCCAACCAATCAAATCGTGTTACGTTCTAATGCTGTTGCTACGTCGAAATTGCGCACGCGCAATCTTTTATAGAAGTTTCAAATTTATCAATAAATGAAATTAAAATTAATCCAAACACATAAACTTTTATGACAAAAGAATGTTATAAATATTTTTTGACGTAGCCTGACAAAATCAAAATAGTAGGCGCCTACATGGGAATGCCATTTTAGAGCGTTAAGATCATCATCTAGCCTTTAAAAATAAATCTATGGCAACTTGTTATTGCTGTGCTAGAAAACTTTATTTGGTATGCGCCGTAGCTCGGTATCGCTGCGCAGTAGAAATTTATTTGGTTCTGCGCAGTGGATCAGTATCCCTGCGCAGTAGAACTATATTCAGTGTTGTGCAGTATTTCGTTATCGCTGCACTGGAGAACTTTATTTGATATGCGCTGTGACTCAGTATCGCTGCGTAGTAGCACTTTATTCAGTATGCGCCATAGTTCGGTATCGCTGCGCAGTCGGAATGTAATCGGTTCTGCGCAGTAGATCAGTATCGCTGCGCAGTAGAAATTTATTCAGTATATGCGGTACTGTATCGCTGCGCAGTATGATATTCATCTAAACGCGCGGTATAGATTCCATTGCGCTGCACAATTGAAACATTCTATATTCCTTGTTAGTCGTAAATAAAATATGTACAGATGCATAGGGTTGGTGAACACCAGTCCAAAATACGTAGATTTTTTCCAAAAAACGAGTTCTAGAGGTGGTTATTCTTTTCCAAAATACGTAAATCCTTCCAAAATACGTGGACTTGAGGGCGTTATGCTTTTCCAAAATACGTGAACTTGTTGGCGTTATGCTTCTCCAAAATGCGTGAATCTTTCCAAAATACGTGGACATGAGGGCGTTATTCTTTTCCAAAATACGTGGACATGAGGGCGTTTTTTTTCCAAAATACGTGAATCCTTCTAAAATACGTGAACTTGAGGGTGTCATTCTTTTCTAACCCGACTCACAGATTGTGGAATTAAAATGCAGACTTACCGGATTGTTGACACCATATTTGAGATATATAATAGGTTGTGGTATAGGAGTCTTGTCAACACCTGGTTCCTTGGCTATTAAGAGTCTGAAATCACGCCTATCAATTAAAAAAAAAAACAATTGAGACCTATCTTTATTTTTTTTTGAATATTTTAGAGAGATAGGCTATCAAGAATAACCCATTACGTCCAAAGATTTGTTTCCTCCAATAAGATTCTTCTGGTTGACAGAGGGACAGCAAACTACTATTTTCCGAAGAGTATGACATTCTTTAACATACACATGAGCTATGTTGCACATTGAACCAACGGCTTAACGTCACATCCGAACGAGGGTGCACTGTAAAAAAATACCCATAAAATTTACGGAAAAAGTCCTGGCAGCCAGGATGCCAAGAAAATCACGTAACTTTTACGGGCATTTTCAGTAAAATTTACGGGATTTTTTGGTATCCTGTCTGCTTGGACTGTTTCTGTAAATTTTACGGGCATTTACCGTAAAATTAATCGTGTAACAGTAAAATTCCCGTAAAATTTACTGTACAAAAATACAAATGACATGACGTAACATTTATGGGATTTTCTTGGCACCCTGGCTGACAGGACTTTTTCCGTAAATTGTTTACAGTGTATGTACTATAAACGTGTATTCTGATCCTAGCCGAAACAACATGGATGGGGCGATGTAGGCATAATCGAACAGTTTAGCCAAGGGTCCAAAGTTGTAATAAACAAACCTATCTATAGATTTTCTTGTGGTCGTTTACACGTACCCTTATCGAAAAGCGCAAATCCTTACATATCATTTTAACATTTTTTGTCAATGTTAAAATACGTAATTCTGTTCACCAAAACCATTGATATACTTCACAGTATATTTTCAACAAATATTTTGAAAAGCCAACATTTATATGCTCTGATTGTGAAACTCACAAATCTGGAGAATTTCCTTTGAGAAAATTAAGGGGAAAATTTGATAATTCTTGGAGCCCGGAAGATGATACAGATACAGATACAGATTTCCTTTATTATCCAAAACAGTTGGAAATAACAATGCTATTGACCGCCAAGATAATAACAATATAAACATATACTACTATATTAATAATAATAATAATAATAATACGTCCTGCACGATACCATATCAATAACAATCATAATGATGATGATAATAATAATACATCAATTTCAATAACCAAAATTCATCTTAAAAATTACTTGTTGTAATCACGTATACCAGAGGGTAAAAAAGAGTACTTGTACCGGTCAAAATTCCTGGAGACTCCTGGAGACTCGGGAGTTCTTAGCCCACTGGGAACGCCACTCTGACATTCACGACTCGATTTTATTAAGCTCACGACGGAGTGTTGATTTGGTATTGAGTTCTTAACTATTGCGTCACAAACAATAGATGGCGCCCTTTGTTGCTAGTAGTAATAAAAAAAATGTCAACAGATCATCGCTAGCCTTGCAAAGAAGCATAGCTGATCTTTGTGACTTACGGCGATGTCGTAATATGTTAGATTTAAAATTACATTAGCAGTTAAATAATAATAATAATAATAATAATATATATAATAAATGCGATAACAAATATCTTGTAAGCTTCCACGTTATTAACACATTTTAGTTGGAAATAATTACGTTTTAAAAGGGTTTCACTGTTAAATACCTATTCTATAACGTGCGATTAAAAATCATTCAGGCATGAATGAAAGTAAAGGGCGCCACCCACTATATTTTCGTTGTGACGTAGCTGTTTTGTTCTCTATATGTAGACAGGTTTGCATTTCATTGTGTATTAAACCATCTAAATTTCCTCAATATTTTGTGATAACAATACTTTGAAAAAAAAAAAATTGTTTCGGTACTAAATTTGGGAGCTACGATATTCTACCTTTTACTGGTCACTGATGTGCTCGCCATCCAGGCGCGAATCAAAATCGGTTTGGTGTCCGTTACGACGGTTATTGATCCGTGAGTCGCATTCTAAAATGAAAGAAAACTTTCAACAATAATAAAAGAAACTGATATACATTGATACAAATATGAAAACAAAAATAGGCCGACTGTTAAAAAGAAAAGATTAGCCTACCGTAGTCTTTTTCCAAGTAAATTCCGGCAATTTATAACCCTGTGTAAAAATATTAAAATACGTAAATATGATTTTTTTTTTAAATATAGCATTTATGATTTCGAGAAGACGTTCATTCGAGAAGTTGGCGGTGTTATTTGTATCAAGGAATCGGGAAAAGGGGTCTCAAGCCCGATCAGATTTTAGCAAGCAAACAGGGCGATATTATTTTTTTTTTTGGTTTACATTTACGCTTTTTATGATGAAATTACTATTGTATTTCCTCTAACATTTTAGTTCTTTTTTTTCTGAAGCGGGTGTACAGGAGGCGAATGCTTGTGACCACATGCTTCATATTTATAGGGGCGAATCCAGCACATCTAGAAAGAGCGAACCCAGAGTTTGACCTGCATAGGTTTGAGACTTTAACAGCAAACTGACAGGGTATAATTTTCTGAAGAGGGATGCTCAGGTGCCCGAAGGAACAGAACAATTTTTTGATGAGTGGGGGAGTTTCCCCAGGACCCCCCCCCCCTTGGATCCGCCACTGCATGCTGTGGTCTCCTTTTCTTTATGAAGAGGTTTTCAGGGCCAATATATTCATATATTCATATTTACATGCTGTTTTTATTGTCTACAGAAAAAAAACTTGCATTACGGCACATAGAAACATGTAAATTCTGAACAATTTGACACCAAATTACGTCTCTACGACCACGTTTTATTTTTAAATCCAACATGGCTGTCAAAATGGCACTAAAACAACCTCATGAGACAATTTTTGGTCTTGGGAACATCAAGATTTTTTAATCATAATATATATATATATATATATACATAATCAAAAATACATAACTTGGGTGCACGGTATGAAAAGACAATAGCAATCAAAACGAATTTTTATAATTTTATATCATAATTCGACTTACGTCAACAACAGCTATAAAAAACGAAGACAACTGGAACAATAGCGCCTCATGGTGGAGAATAAGACTGTGCTCGGCATCAGGAACTATCCTATCAAAAATACATACAAAAGACAATTTATTAAACACAATATCCAGTAATTACCGTACATTTACCGGTAATCATTAGAAACATTTTATAACACAAGGATGTCACGGCAAAATCACCAAGTTGTAAAAAATCAAAATTGAGACACACTACCCGTCTCAAATAGAGAAATCAAACCTCAGATTCGGATATCCACACCTAAAGTCACCCGACAAAACTTACATGTTTTTCCACACTTTCCACACTTTCCACACTTTCCACACTTTCCACACTTTCCACACTTTCCACACTTTCCACACTTTCCACACTTTCC
>JAOTQE010057730.1:0-19374 GCA_025631205.1 Nesometra sesokonis | reverse complement strand
GCATACTCCAAGCAATGAGATACACGCCATCGTGACAAGATTCAATATTTCAACATAAATTATGTCATCATCAGGAAGTTGTGCCCAAAACTCAAAAGTTTGGCATGGTGTTCAGCAGGAGATAGAGTAGTTAAATAACATGCTTAAAAAAAACATTTTCCTCCATCAAATCAAATCATCTTTATTGCAACCACATTGTCTGTCGATTGGATGTTACATATGTGCCATAGATTATACATTTGCATAAACACTATATTTAATAACAGAAAGTAGAGTGACCAGCGATGAACAAACTACCAATAGTTGTATGCCCCATAATTGAGTATGAATTTTTTGGATCTCTCCGTTTTAATTCTAGGTAATTAATTTAGATAATGTGTTTCTTAGTTGATACTGGTGAGTTGGAGCAGGCATAAATAGATTGTTCAATCGGTGATCACTCTTCTTGATTTTTAGATAATATCGCGTACAGTAATCAAGAAGGCGATCTGAGAGGCAAGGTAGATATACCTGTCCTGGGATTTTGCTCAGTAGATTTACATGGTATTAAACATTGGCTGTCTGTCGGATTCAGTGATGACATTGAGAGAACTACAGGACCAGCACAGTACTAGCCAAATAGGCAAATCATATGCCAAAGTTGAATTTGGCTATTTTTTAAATTTCAAATTAGGCAAATAACTAATGTATATGAAACAATTTTTTTCAATATTAGTTTGGTGGCTTTTGGCTCGTCAAACTAGAATATGGCTAATCATTTGAAGCTGAATTAGCCAAATTACTAAAAAAATATTTCTTTCAGCTTAGCCACTTCAGTACCTTTAGTTAAATTATGGCTCTCACTGTAGTCTATATTGTTAAGTGCCTATACTGTATGGATCATTAGTCAAATACCCCAATATAAATGCCGAGGATTATTATTATTTTTTATTAATACAGTCAAGCTTGTCGGAGTTCAATCGAAAATGGTAATAAACTGCCTGTTTTAAAGATTGTTAATGGAAATATGTCAATCTGGTTCAGTATGAAAAATAAATCAGATTTAGAAATTTAAGTGGATTTAATGAATTCAAACAAGTAGTCCATGTAACTCGGTAACCTTGATCTGTCAGTTAGTTATTTAGTTTATTGGATGAAATCAATAAATTTTAGCAATCTTGAAGTTGCCATCGAACCATCTAAGCCAATACTGAGTACACAAATCATGGCTACATTATCTCCTACATGAATAAATTAACCAACGAATTCGATCAAAAAAATGTGTTTGCCATTTTCCCCTAGAAAAAGTTTGCTTTTTTTAAATACCTTTTATACATCATTTTGGTATCAGTTTTACTTTGAAGGCAAATAGAAAATCAATCCACTGCCCATACCCTAGGATAAGGTATATTTTTATGTTTTAGTAAAATAAATCAGTATTGCAACAACAAGCCAAATTAATGAACCAATTGTCTGAATCAATAATTAGAGTAATTAAATCATCAAACATTGAAATTCTTAAAACTAGTATAATATCTTATCTATTCGTCAGTCACCTTCCGTTTCTGTTTTCAAACATTATTAAACTTAGTTATTATTCTTTTTTTCTTTTTTACTTGAAGCGCATAGAGACTTTAGTATTTTGCGCTATATAAATATTTAACCATTATTGTGCAGTAGTAATTGATAAGTTTATAGTTCATGTTTTAGAAAATAAAACCTCTATCATACTCATATGTTTCTGGGCAAATAATAGACTTTAACAAAATAAAAAAATTTGATTTCCGTGTAAAAATATACTGTACTTTTTACTAAAAGTATAAGAAGCCTATTAACAATTTACACAGTTGGGAGAATATTCTTTTGCATGGTAAAAAGAGTATTTCTAATTTTTTGTTTGTATATGATGAATAAAATTCAGAAAAGAAAGATGGATGAGTAACTAAACTGTATCTGAATATATTAAAGTACTTGTGCTTAATGGGTAGGTACATTATGCAGCGCTTGAGTTTTTAATATAATCCCTTTATATCCACCAGCTTATCAACTCTAAGGCAGATATCAACGCCGTTAATGAGCATGGAAATACACCGCTACATTATGCTTGTTTCTGGAATTATGAAATGGTCGCTCAGGTATGTAGTAAAAACTACCCAAGTAAGCACATTTATTTTCATTGAATAAATTATCTCCTTACAAAATTATTTATTATTTTATTTGAAAATTTCATAGCAATATTATGATTACAATTGTTTTCAAGATATTGATAAACCAGTTCGGTCCTGTATAGTTATGCTTTAATGCAAAGTACTCACAATAGTTATGATTTAAAGTATAACTACAGTATACAGGGCCAAAATGGCTTATCAATATTTTAAATACATTGTAATTATGTGTCGTATATGGTCCTAACTGGAACTAACAGGTTGATCTAACAAATGCATGGTTTATCAATTCCATAGCAATAAAAGAATAAAATAACCTTTGGATTCGCCTTATATTTTGTTTTTTGACAAAAAACTTTCGCAAGGTATTATGATATGATTAAAAACAATATTTCTTTATTGTCATTTCTACAACATCAAAAAAATAAAATTGAGCTGATCGATCTGTATCAAAGGATTAATAAATAAATAAAATGTAAACCTATAATAGTTGCATAGAGAATATATGGGTGGATGGAGTCTCAGGATTAAGAATAGACCCCCATCACCAGCTGGCAGGTATGAGGATCACACTGTCCTGAACCTGAACAACGAGAAATGAACACCGAAGGTGAATAAGAGTCCGGGAGATGCAGAGACAGGAGTCCGAGAGAAACGTAGAGACAGAAAACAGTTACTGTCTGCCGGTAGATCACGATTGAGTCTCAATCACTCAAGAAGTTCCTGTGATCCATAACAATGCATACATTATTCTCACTATGAGATATTTCTGTTGTAGACAATCTTTTGTTCATAATTCAATACATGTTTTAATAGCCATTTTAAAAATGGCTATTAAAACATGTATCGAAATATAAACAAATGAATGTCTACAATGTTTTATGTTGATGCTGGCTGAGATTACCTTGAAAATGTCTGTTGTCAACACATGAAACATAAGTTAGTCCAAAGTTGTTTTATTCCATTATTGCTAACATATTTTCTACTAACATATTATTCGCTCTGGCAACAAAGTTGGGGAGGTTATGTTTTCACCTGTATATTTATCTGTTGGTGTGTATGTGTGTTTGTGAAAAGCAGACAAGTCAAAGTTTTCTTCACAAATCCTTGAAACTTGGCCAAAAAGTTACTTCAGTGTAGACATCAAGCTGATTAATTTTGAAGGACAGGGTAATATGTTAAGGTCACAATCAACAAAAACTCTTCTACTACTACTAGTACTAGCATACTGTACTACTTTAAATCAACAAAATCCTTGCATGTATTGTGTGTTAGTGCAGTTTTGTTTAGTGGTTAATATACATGTTTTTCACTTGGTACCTCCAAGTTCATTTGCCATAGTGGGTAAATTTTTCTCATTATTTTATTTCTGTGTTGGCTGCTCATTTTCCCATTATTTTATTACCATACTACTGTAAATACTAACTACATGTATCTAAAAATAATAATAAACATATCTTATTGCAATGGGTTCATATATACAGCAGAGAATTATTAAGTGGGTGGAGGTATGCACTCCCGAAGTGCCCTCTATTTTATTTCTGTGTTGGCTCTTCATTTTTCCCATTTATTTATTATCATACTAAATGTTAAATATCTATTTCTAAAAATAATAAAAATTTCTTATTGCAATGGGTTCATATATACAGCAGAGAATTATTAAGTGGGTGGAGGTATTCACTCTCGAAGTGCCCTCTATTTTATTTCATGGGTCAATAACCAATTGCCGAACAGTTATCATTCGGCTTGAGGATGTGTCAAGGATTGGATGTGAAACTGTAGCCATTAACTAAAATAAAAATTTCAGAAGCCCAGTTTAATGTTATTTAAAATTTATATAATGATCTGTTGTATAATAAGGATAGACATTCACAATAGAACTGTTACATTTAAACAAACTGATTGCTTTTTTCCGTAGGAATTAGTGAGTCATGGAGCTAGAGTTACGTTATGTAATAAACTTGGACAGACACCATTAACGAAGGCAAAGCCATTATTAGCTGAGAAGCTTAGAGGTAATAAAGTATAATTTATCGTTACTTCCCATCATAAAAACATTGTAATCTCATCAAATTTACATTAAAGTACTTTATAGTTATCATTTTGTTTGACATTCCCAAACAATATTTACATATGGACTTGTGTTATTTTCATAAAAATTTCATTTAGGAAAAAAAATCTGTATGGTAAGTTGTTTTTAGTATTGGGAATAATGGTGTTTCGTAAAATATCTAAAATTTCTAGTACTGTATAACCATAATACAGAGATTTATTTATATTTGGATAAAATTTTATGTGATTTAAAAATTGAATTATGAACTTAGAGTGTAAATTTGTTTAACATTGAGTTCAAAACTTAACAATTAAACCACTTCTATATTTGACAGTATCTGATTTGAGTGGCATATTCAATTACCTATACAGTATTCAAAGTTGGTAAACAGAGTTTGACTTCATTTTTAAATGCTTTCTTTTCAATTTCATATTCAAGACTAAAACAAAATACTAAGTGTTCCGCATGAATAAAAACTACTCAACTATTCAATTTTAACAATCAAACTTTAGTTAATTGGAATTTATTACCTGTAATTACCGTGTACCACACTGTTTGATTACAATCAGTTGTTAACAATTATTTTATTTTTAGATCGAGCACAGGCCTTAGGACAAGATCTTACAATTATCCCATACAAAACATCCAATTGGGGCGGAACCAAAACCAGAAGTCGTGAGTAAAGATTTACCAATATTATCATTGCCTTTTGTCTTCAATGCAAGCTAAAATTAGATCATTTTTATTTATCTGTGTAATAGAAACTTTGCACATACTGTATGTTTACAATACACAATGTTTACAATACCCATTTGATTATGTTATATATTATTTTAAACTAATAGATATGATGAAAACTTAATAATAATGTTATTTCAATTTGAAATTTACTGTAAATTTTTATCTAATATTTACCATAATTCAGACTTTTCCATTTTGTTTGTTTTTCAAAATATTTTGATTTAGAGAGAAACAATTATACCTATGCTTCGATTGATTTTCTTGATTTTGGGAATTTAAAAAAATGTTCGGTTTAGCATGAATTCTGCTTTTCCTTAAGGTTGGCTTTTATGTGAATTAACTGTATTTACATCAATTTAGAATTTAAATAAACTATATTCTTTGTAAATTATATAAACTATTAAAATTAGTGCAATATCTATGATGATTAAATTTAAAGGTTATTGACATTTTTGCAGGGGATGCTACCCTATCTAGGTTTGCAGGTGTTGAGTTGAAATCTATCAAAATGCAAGGAGAAATAAATACAAGTGGAACAGGGACAGTAAGTTATTTACTTGTCTATTTACTGTGTTTTAATTGATTCTGGTATAAGTCCTCTCTCCACTATCTATGCTCACGTTAGGGTAAATTTTTACGTAGCCAAAATGACTAAAGGTTGCTGATTTTTCTATCCAAGTTATAAATTCTTTAGCCAAATTTAATAAACCGATAAAAAAAATGAACGCAAAATGGACACTTTTTTAGAATCTTCGCGTAGCCAATTTGGTGAAAGAGATCATTTTTATCATAGCCTATTGGGAATTCCAGTAGCCATTGAAGACTTGGCCAATGGTTAGACTGAGAATACGATATATGCGCAATCCACCTAGGTATAAACCCACACCAAACTTTTTGAAATATAATTAAGCCATCCATTCAATGATTGAGTTTTTGCACTCTTGTGTAAGCACACACTACCTTATTTTATATTGAAGCGGGGTGGGCTTATGCTACAGGTAATACAGTACTTATCAAGCAACACTCATTTAATAAATTTTAGGGTTTGAATTTTCCCAATTGCTGTGGATTAAACCCTTTATCACCATTCCACAACAAAGTTTACTGTATGAAATCATACCATTTGAAAAAAAATTACCATAAAAACCAATCCCAGTGTTCAGAGGCGGAAACAAGATTCGGCTATAAAGCGAGTGGGGGAACAATTTCAAAAATATAGTTTATTTGCCCTGTTTTACATATCATTAGACCTTTTTTTTTATTTTTAGGGGCTAATTTGAGGGGGTTATACAGGAAACAACCTTATTTTGACCCCCCCCCCCCAAATACATCAATGAATGTAATAATAACAAAAATCTAAACTAAAACATTGTAGTGGTTGACATACATGAACCCCACATTGGAACTATAGAACACAATTCATTACATTAAGACTCCCAGGTACCCACTGATACTCCTGGGTGGAGAGAGGCAACTTTGATAAGGTGTCTTGCCAAAGAACACAAAGATAAAAGGTCTAAATCGCCAATATTGGGCAAAACAACTTGTATCCAATTTTTTTTCCTGACTCAAAAAAACCTATTAGGTCTATTACATATTATGTCTTATTTAAATGTTGCTCCTAAACAAAGTCTCTGACGTATTAATCACATATCTGATATTACCCAACTTTTATAACAACTTTCTTTTATAACAGTTTCTTCCATTATTATCTGCATTGCTACATTTCCCAATCTTCATTAACTGCACTATTGTTACCAATTTAAATTTCTCATCTTTGTAAAAATTAGACTTATCTGTATCATTCACTTAAATGTGATTTTACCATATATTTACCTATTATAAATTTCCCACTCCTTTGGAGTAAAACTAAGTGTTCTGTGACTGTTATCAATACGACATCTATGTATTTTTCTTTTTATATTTCTGTTCGATTTATGTATTTGCTTTTGTCATGCATATTATTATACTTAATTATTATAATTATATAAAGGGGGCTATAGTTTAAAGTTGACCGATTTTCTGTCAACTTATTTTAGCCTCCTCTTTTGTATACTTGTTACATTGGAAATAAATGAACTGAACTGAACACAAACAACTGGCTATTTTATTACATTATACATTAAAATTCATTTTGTCTTTGAATGTTTTAGATGTATAAGGCTCTCTGGCAGGGTACAGCAGTTATGGCTAAGGTACTTAATGTCCGTAATTGCACATCTCGTATAACACGCGACTTTGCTCAAGAATTCCCTCGACTTAGGATATTCTCACATCCAAACATCCATCCAGTACTTGCATGTGTAAACCAAAGCTCTCCTCCCAAGATGGTAACACTTAGCGAGGCACTCCCTCTGGGGTCATTGTACCGGGTGCTACATGAAGGATCAGGTTAGTGTGCTGTATTAATCTTGTTTTATGTTATGTAAGGTTCGTTGACCAATTACGTCCAATTTAAATTTCTCAATCCATGTTATTGTTGTATACAGATACAGTAGTAAGGTGCATACAAACTATAAAACATTAGCTTCTTTGTCCTGAAATTCCTTGTCATAGAGGGCAGCAAGACAAGATGACCATTTATCAATTATTAACTTACAAGTGATGAAGGCTCATAGGGTATAGGTCATAACATCACACACATTATGTACATTTTTATTCAATTATGCCATTTTGACCCGTTCAATATTATATAATATTGAATCGCACCCAATTACAGTAATATTCAACCTGAGCTGCTGTCACCAGATTTTGTCGTGCAACGATTGTTTATCTGGGAAACCGGATGTATAGACGGGACGTGATAATGTTGTGACCTGCATAATGGCGACTGCAGAAGTCAACTAAGCCTGTAACCACCCTTTAAAAAATGGAATTGCTGTCAATGTTTTTTCGTGAATATCTATAAAAGAAGGATGGATTTCAAGTTTGGAGTACGTAGGCCATAAGGAGGCGTATTCTAGGCAGAGCAGAGGCATAGGCCTAGGCTAGCCTATTGCTGTCAAATCTGACCTTTCATACAAGTAAACTACTTGAATGCTAATTATAATATTGAATGCCTATTTTCGGGAGATACCGAAAAATATTGTACTCGCTGTGCCAAAATATTGAACTCATCTTCAACTCGTTTAATAATTTGCCAGAGCTTGAACAATATTTTTTGGTATTGTCCCTCAAAGGCATTCAATATAATATACTGTAATTATTTACTATGTACTTTTTAAAGGAATGGATTTTGATCATGTACAAGCAGTAAGCTTTGCATTGGATGTTGGAAGGGGTATGTCATTCCTACACTCAATGGAACCACTCATACCCAGGTTCTACCTCAATAGTAAAAACATCATGGTAAGTTATCCAAAAAAAGAGTATTGTTTTGTTAGTAGATTTATATAGATAAAGCAACTATGACACTAAAGAAGACCGAACTGGACTTAAATTTTCTCCAGAATTGCAAAAGGTTCAGAGTTTACCCACAATTTATATAGATCAAATGTACAAAATCCGAAAGGTCCACTAATCAACTTCAAGTAAGAAAGTATAATGCATACTACAAGCAATGAGATACACGCCATCATGACAGGATTCAATATTTCGACATAAATTATGTCATCATCAGGAATCATTCCAAATGATGGCATAATTTATTTTGAAATATTAAATTCTGTCACGATGGCGTGTATTTCATTGCTTGGAGTATGCATTATACTTCTTTATTCAAATATACAAGGTGTTTAAATCCAACAACAAATTTAAGAGAGATATATTACAGAAAAGCAAACATACATTTTTTTAAGTTATACACCCTAAGATTGTTAACTCAAGTGTCCCATTATCAAATAATAATAATAAGTTTATTTTTATATAGAGCCCTACACAAAACATCTCAGAACACTGAGATTCAGTTGTCAAAAATTGCAAATATAAAATGTAAGGCCTCACCACAATCTCTCATGGTTGGAAAATCAAAAATTGTTATTGAATAGAGCACAATATAAACTGTAATCTACACTTTAAATGACATTCATTAAATAAGAATATTCAAAGATATGATGATTTGAGGTTTTTGTTCACATTTGAAGATTTGATGTCAAGTTCACTACATATCTCTGTTCTTCACTTCTCTGCCCAGAATAAAACAGCTTACGTCACAACAACAAAAAATACAATAGGTGGTGCCCTCTATAGTCATTCATGCTTGAATAAGTTGTTAATCTTGTGTTATAGAATAGGCATTTTGCAATGAGACAATTTTAAATGTATTACAGTAATAACCATTACAGTGTATTAATAATGTGCAAGCTTATAAGATATTAGTTATCAAATATTGAAACTACCAATGTAATTTTAAGTCTAAAATATCAAGGCACAACACCGTAAGTCGCCAATAAAAATCAGCTATGCTTCTTTGCATAGGCTAGTGACGATCGGTTGACTGCATTTTTCATTATTACTAGCAACAAAGGGCAGCACCTATTGTTTGTGACGCAACAGTTAAGAATTCAATTCTCTGCTGTGTTTTATTGTACTTTGTGGATAAAAAAACGAAAATAAAAAGATAGATTCATTCATTCATTCTTTCCTTCCTCCCTCCCTCTTCTCCATTCTTCCTTTCATTCTAATTCATTAATTTGTTAATCTATTCTTCAAGTAATTTCATTGTTTTCTCTATTACTTTTTCAATTTTCTTTTTTCAGATTGATGAAGAATACACTGCAAAATTAAACATGGCAGACACAAGGTTTTCTTTCCAGAATAAAGCAAAGTTATTTAATCCAGCATGGATGGCCCCAGAAGGTAGGGATTATTTCTATCTACTGCTAGTGATCTAAAGCTACATACAGTAGAATGTTTGTTTTATGACCCTTACTTTATATACCCTGGATTTTATATATTCTTCAAGAACAATAACTAAAAATTAATGCTTTATTTTGTAATGACTATGATTCTGCGTAATTATTTAAGTTTGTGTTTAATCTAACATTATCTTTACCTGTTATATTTAAATGGATCAGTATTTTAGATATTTACAAACTTTCATAAATTATCATTATAAATTAATGATAATTTTAATAAACCTATTCCCAAAGCTCGTTCTGATGCTGGGAAGTTTAGAATTTCATTTAATGGTTTCCAACTTTGGTATAATTTACTTTGTAATGTAAAATGTACCTCTTCTAGATCAATTTTAAAGCCGAATTGAAATAATTTCTACTTCAAAGATAATTGTATTGTCAGCTCATATTGTATTTTTATCTCCTTGTCTTGTTTTAATTTTTTTCTAAATCAAGGAATAGTTAAACATAAACAAGATAACATATTGTGAATTTTTATATAATGTTATATTAGGCTTCTTTTCACAAATTGTGAATAAGCATTGAATTGAAATCTTTAACAAAAATAGATTTCTAGTCATTGTGGCATAGCTTTGTTGACCTAACCTAGAGTTTACTAATCACATTCATGATCTTATGGTCCTGTACAGTACATCATAATAGGTGGATTTTGCCACTGAACGTTACTGTTAAATTTTACCTTAGCACCATTATAAAAGATCCGCTTCTTTTGTAAACAAATCAAAATGCGCATGCGCTAGACTCGCGTAAAAAACATAACTAGCGTTCTTCCGAGCACGTTAAATCTAGAAATAACCATAGTTGTTAACTCCTCCCACTAATATGATTAAATTACGAAAAGCACCTAAAAGTGGTTTTACTTTACTTCCAAATAATAATAATAACAATATGTGACATTTATATAGCGTTTAATGCCAAGGCCTCTAAGCATTTCACAATTAGTACCCCAGTCATTGGAACATACACCTATTTATCCATTTTTAAGACTGTAACTTTGCTATTTCTATGTATGATGATTTGTCTATTGGTCTATTATACGATTATAATTTTTCTTTTGTTTCTATGTGTGTATGATCTTTAGCTTTACAAAAGAAACCAGATGAAGCAAACGTGAGGGCGGCGGACATGTGGAGCTATGCGATTCTTCTGTGGGAATTATCTACGAGGGAAGTACCATTTGCTGGACAATCACCAATGGAAATTGGAATGAAGGTAAGTCCCATTTAAATAAGGTGGTTGTAGTTCATGGGTAAGCAGTGGAAGGGCCTGGTTGTTTCACTGGTTTCCGTGGTAACCCCCAAAAGTGCTTAACCTCTAAACAAACTTATTACTTACCTGGTTGGACTATTCAGTAGGTACTGCCGGACAGGTGAAAATTTGGCCAAACAGGTAACCCAAAACGGGGTACCCTGGATCCATCCCTGATAAAGATTTGGACTTTGAATCAAGAAGTCAGTAATTTGAACCTAGACACTGTTCACATTAGACTGTTTGTTTCTTTTGACGATGATCGAACAAAGATAAAAATATAAATTTTGCTAGTGTGTACGCTAGGATCTTTGTTTTATGAAGATTAAAATAGCTTCAAATGAACTAATTAGGTCATTTCGGTAAAGCATAGTTTACTTGACAAAGCTAATTTTATAATGTGTATGCTCACTTTATTCGATTAAGCAATTACTGTAATTAATGCCCTGTGATATTTAGCTTGTCGTTGTCTTCCTAAAAATTTGTTAATCCTAACATGTTACCTACTACATAAATATGAACAAAAGTAATCATCACCAAAATGGTAACAACTTGTGTGATGTCTACCATGATGAAACCAGAATAACCTGGAATTTAAGGATTGCCCCTAAGAGGGCATTAACACATTTAGTCTAATATCCTTATCGTTGGTTTTGTTTAATCCGATCCTCGTTCAGCATAGTGTGTACACACTTAATCAACTGATCAAGATTTACTAATTTTTGTTGAAGTCATCTTTGTTGAACGAAGATCTTTCCCAATGTGAATGAGTTCTTTGACCTTGGCACTTTTTGTGTCCTTTTGTACTCCATTCGCAGTTGCCACTTCCTGCCCATGATTACTAATTACCTTGAATATTAACCACCATGAATACTATTTACCATGAGTACTAATTACCATAAGTACTAATTACCATAAGTACTAATCTATGGACCCTGGATTTTACATATGCCTTGTAAGAAGAATGATATCAACAACATCTGCATTTTTCATAACTTTGGTCCTGCATATTACACTTTCAATTAAAATCTGTATGTTTAATCCAGCGTTATCTTTAAAAAATAGAATACTTTGACTTTGTGTCAATATGCTGTAGGTTGAGCCAAAATTTATAGACCCAATTTTTTTCCGTAATCCATTTGGTCCCATACCATATGTAAAGTAGAGGTTCTAGTCTATGGAGTGCTACACAAAACCTAAATATTATTATTAGCAATTGAGATTGTGGTAGTTTTGTTAGTTACGTTGGTGGTGGGGAAAACAGTTTTGGGGGTTTTTTTTTCGATGCACATTCATCAGTGTTTATTGAAAGTCTTATAGTGAATTTAACAAGTAATAATTTATCCTTTTGTAACAGCCCATTATTTAAACAACTTTTGCTTACTGACCAGTTCAAATCAGAGTTTTATATGTACTGTATTGTAAAAGAAGTTGAACCAAATGTTTAACTTTTACAAATCAACTGATCAAATTTTTTTTCTAATGTAAAATATGACCTTATAAACTCCAATCATTCTTACAGATTGTGTGCGAAGGACTACGAATAACGCCCCCAACGGGTGCCTCAGCCCACATGAGCAAGCTTATTAGGATATGCATGAATGAGGATCCTGGAAAGCGCCCTCGATTTGACATGATTTTACCAATTCTGGAGAAAATGAGAACAGCATAGAAAGAGGAATATACGCAATCAGAACACAGGGGTTATGCGTAAATTACATATGCCTATTTCATATGTATTAATACATGTGCTATACCATTGGTTTGTATACTATGATATATATATTATCTCTCATTTACTGGTTCATAGGATGAGAAATAATGTATAAAAAATGTAATGTACAGATCTTTTTGTATATTTAAAGTGCTTTGTATTTACTAATTTTAATAATTTACTTATGTGTATTTACTTGTTTGAATTTACACATGTGCTTGCGGTTGTGCATATTTATACGCAGGTTTATGTATATTAATATCATTTAGTCAATGTATTATAAAACATGAATTATGTATTTGCATACAGCTCTGTATTCATTCATTTTTTATATGTTTTTGTCTATACACAATTGTGTGTAAATGTGATTAATATACAGAATGTGTAATGAATTGTGAGCAGCTGGTGCAGTAGTTGCGGTTGAAAACCCAATCAAGAGATCGGAGTTTTAAGTCTCCTCATGCTTACCAGTTGCTTGCATCCTTGGGTAATGCACTTTACTCACAGTGCTTCAGTCTACCAAACTGTAAATTGGGGAGGTAAGTTTCTGGGAAGTAAAATATCATGCAATGAACTAGCATACCATCCAGGGAGAGTGTCATATTTTCGTCCAATTCACACTACTGGAACTAGAAAAAATAATGAGACCCAGAAAGTAAAAATGACATGCAATGAACTAGTATACCATCGAGGGAGAGTGTCATATTTTCATCCAATTTACACTACTGGAACTAGAAAAAATAATGAGGCCTAGGAAGTAAATATAACATGCAATGAACTAGCATACCATCAAGGGAGAGTATCGCACCTCAACTGCTTCACACTATTAAAACTACACAAAATCATGAGCCCCAAGAAGTAAAAATAACATGCAATGAATTGGCATACCATCCAGGGAGAGTGTCATATTCTTGTCTGCTTCACCCTACTGAAACTAGAAAAAACGATGAGGCCTACGAAGAAAAAACACCATGCAATGAACCAGCATACCATCCAGGGAGAGTATCGCATTCTAATCTGCTTCACACTACTAGAACTAGAAAAAAATCATGAGGCCAAGAAAGTAAAAATAACATGCAATGAACTAGCATACCATCGAGGGAGAGTGTCGCACCTCAACTGCTTCACACTACTAAAACTACACAAAATCATGAGCCCCAAGAAGTAAAAATAACATGCAATGAATTGGCATACCATCCAGGAAGAGTGTCATATTCTTGTCTGCTTCACCCTACTGAAACTAGAAAAAACGGTGAGGCCTACGAAGAAAAAACACCATGCAATGAACCAGCATACCATCCAGGGAGAGTATCGCATTCTAATCTGCTTCACACTACTAGAACTAGAAAAAAATCATGAGGCCAAGAAAGTAAAAATAACATGCAATGAACTAGCATACCATCGAGGGAGAGTGTCGCACCTCAACTGCTTCACACTACTAAAACTACACAAAATCATGAGCCCCAAGAAGTAAAAATAACATGCAATGAATTGGCATACTATCCAGGGAGAGTGTCATATTTTCGTCTGCATTACCCAACTGAAACTAGAAAAAACAGTGAGGCCTACGAAGAAAAAACAACATGCAATGAACTAGCATACCATCCAGGGAGAGTGTCACATTCTCATCTGCTTCACAATACTGAAAATATAAAAAAATTCATGATCCCAAGGAAGTAAATATAACATGCAATGACCTAGCATACTATCGGGGGGAGGGGATGGTGTCACATTTACATCCACTTCACATTACTGAAACTAGACAAATCAGAGGAAGATTTTCTTGTTTTTTTCTTCCATGAAAAATTAGTTGAACCTTACAGAAAATTAGCACAACTCTGAGTACTGCCTTTATGTATTTTCTAAAGAAAGAATGTTTGAACAGTATTAATGTTTGAACAGTATTTAATGTGAAAGGTCCACTAATCAAATTCAATTAAGAAAACACAATACATACTCCAAGCAATGAGGTACATGCCATCTTGTCAGGGTTCAATATTTCAACATAAATTTTCAACAAAAGAGAATTGTCTGTATTTATCAAATGTGCACAAAGTTGTTTCTGATTAGAGACAGTTATTTGAAACAATGTATAATGAATTTGAATACTTTTAATGTAAGTTTTGGTCAGTTATAATATAATCAATTTATTAAAGAATTTAGTGAACTAATTTGTTAATTGAAAGTAATTGTATTCCTTTTTGCCAAAATTTTCTGAAGAATTAAATAGCATGTATAAAATAAAGTTTGATAATTAACAAGTACTAGAATAGGTTAAAACAGTAACTAATTTGTAACTAATTGCTAGATATGAAAATCCTCATTAAAATTCCTGCAATTCATGTATATTAAAGCTTAAAATGCATTTTCTAATTTTGTCTTTAAACAATCTTGGTATAAAATCTTTAATCTGCAGTAGCACATTTGTGATTTATTTGGGGAGCGGGGCCCTTAAATCTTGATTTCGGTTTTGACTCTTAGGAGTCTCTATATACAGCCACTGTGCATCTATTTTTAATAGTCCTTTGTCCGAAGAAGTAGACCACAAAAAAAACAAATTTGCGACAATTTTATGGGGCTTAAGTCCCTCCAAAAATCCACTACTGCTTACTGACACAAATAGTCCGTTAACTTTCTCTGACAAGAAAATTTACCTCACTGTAAGTTTCAGTGAGTTCCCATTTGTCCAGTAAAACCTATCAAGACAGTTTCACGTAGCTAAAAGACTGTTAAAGGGCCCCAACATGTTGCACTGTAGTGCAGTCATTAGTTGATTTTCGCAGCTTTGAAAGTCTTACCATGACTGGTGGAACCCAAGGAGTCAAGAAGAAAGTCCATGTATTCTTCATATGGTTGTGGTAAGATTTTTACCAAAAAAGTTCAGTGCAATTACAGAGCAAATAGTACAATACTACTCACTGTTTCTTAAGATCAATTCAGTTCAGTCGCTAAACTGCTAACAACCCAAACATACCAGACAAAACAACCTTGAATAAATGTCTAGAGACATATACTGAAATTACACCTTAAATCACACCTTAAATAATCTTTAAATTTGTTTTGAATCTGGTGTGAATAAACTTTATTTTAAGACATACAAAAATGTACTAATTATCATGTAAAGCTTTATTACAAATATTACTGCGCCCTCTATTGCCAGTTTACCTTTTCCTCTAAACTATGTCTTCCTGTCTCTATATTTGATGACTGCCAATTTTTACATAAAAAAAATCTATATTTTTATTTTTAACTTTGTAGATATTGTGTAATGATATTAAACTATTATGATCGACCTAGGAAATATAATTCTTTTGTAATGAAAGGTATAAAATATATAAGACTTTAATTTGGTCCTCCTTCGAAATACATATCCTTCCAAATTGATTGCATAATAACAAAATTATTGACTTGTGCTCAATTTAATCAGTAATTGTATACAAATTACACAGTGAAGAACTGTCATCCTAAGTTGTCACAAATATTTTTAATTGTTTTTCTAAGGACTGAAGGCTGTAAATTTGCCTAATATAATTTTAAGACCATGAATTTTCACAATTTAATATCAAATATCTATACTGTACTGTGGATACACTATTAGGGTAATGTTTGTTGAACTTTTGTTTAAGATAATTTTAATTCAGGGTGAAAATAGAGGCTTGAACAAATATGGTTTCCGTTCTCAGGTAGTGCATTCCAATAGAATACACATTAATTAATATGTATTATTACCATAGATGTCTTGGTTATATACATACTAAGGAGCAAATTGCTTGTCTCAACAAGCCTTGAAATTATAATGTGCTATTTAAATGTATAACAATTATTATTTTTATTTTATAGAAAGAGTTCTGTATGCATGAAATTGAAACTTGTATAACATTTTCGTAAAAAAATCAAGTGTCATGTGGCAAAAAATAGCGTCCCCAATTATTGTTACTATGGAGTGTTTGTTTTAGATTCAGTACTCAAGGCAGTCTTAGGAAAAACGGATTTATAGCAATGGTCTGACTGGGGTGACTTTGCTAAGACTGTCTGTGTTAAAGTCTTCTTTGTAAGTTAAGTCGACCAAGACTCTTTGATAGCAATGGTCTAACTGAGGTGACTTTGCTATTTGTTAAAGTCTGCTTTATTTTTTAAGCTAAGACCGCCAGTTAAGATTGTTTTATAGCAGTCCGCCCCTCAGTTGTTTAAAAAAAACCGAACAAAAATTCTGGTTTAGTGTGAAAATTGGTTTTCCAGAGGGTCGGTTTTGGGAGTTGAATGTATTTACAAGGTCTTTGGTATGAGTTGTGATGGACCACTTTTTTTAGCTATATAATGTATATAAATAAAAATAACATAGAGAATAAACTTTAAAATGTACAATGCATGTATACTGTAGGTAAGGCTTCCAATTCTTTATCATTGTTTTGTTTTTTGTATTTCTCTCAGGTTTTAAAATTAAGAAAGAGTATTGCTAAAATGAAAGATCTAAAACTGCTGATTTTTTAGAATGCAGACACACTCCTACAAAAATATTTGTCTTCTTTAATCCAAATAAAATCGCATCCTTGTGCTTTGATCTTGGATCTCAAAATCCTAATGAGCAAATATTGCACAATTATTAATAAAGATGCTTTCTATATACCAAATCCACCAGCCACCGTTCCCCCTATTTTCACCAAAACGTAGTTGCCCCCCCCCCCCCCCGATCTCAAATTAACCCTAAAAACAAAAAAATAAAATATAAAGCAATGAAACCACCATGTTGAATTGCATGTAAAATCAAATCAGCAGTTTTAAACCTTTTTTTACTCTTTAATTTGGAGGCTTATGTAGTATTTTGCTTCCATTTATATCTATTGTAAATACATATTTGTACTGTATACTAAGTTTAATAATATTAGAATTCTTAATTATTAGGCAATGCAAGTTTGTAGCATAAAACTGATGAAAAAATGTTACATTCAAGAAGTCTTTTTACACCCACCATTTGTTGAAAATTCTGAATATACATACTGTACTTTATTATTGGTTTTGTTGACACACCCACCTTTGTAAATAATTACAATATCATTTTTATTCGACACACTTCACTATGTAAGCTGGTTAAAAAGTTTTACATTGTCCAAGGTTGACATGCACTCAATAGGCAAACGTTGCATTATCACTATATGAGCTACTTTTGA
The DNA here is from genome assembly GCA_025631205.1 of Nesometra sesokonis. Lineage (NCBI taxonomy): Eukaryota > Metazoa > Echinodermata > Crinoidea > Comatulida > Antedonidae > Nesometra > Nesometra sesokonis. Next base: position 1,450 of record JAOTQE010057730.1, on the reverse strand, counting down.
ACTATTCACATCTTATCACACCTGTAGCATAAAATTAAAGGTTTTGTTGGGTAATGACAAGGGGAAAACGGAGCCCCAACAACAAATCGACCTAGGCACGCAAAACACGGCAAAAATTTTTAGTTTTTTTTCTTTTTTGCTTGACAAACTGAAAACCGGGGACAAGCCCACCTCAAGCTTGCCCAACCCAAACCCATTGGAGGCCCTGTTCCCTTCTGTCGGGGGAATTGCCCTGCTGTCGGGGAATTCCTGGCGCCGCCACTGATATTATGGTTCAATATTAAACAAAACACAGCCATTACAAAAGAGTGTACAGATTGGCGTGTCTTGCCAATCCATTAGTACCATAGGCCTACATGGTTACCATAATTTATGAAATAGGCAATAAAAACAGTGTGATTAAGTATTATTAGTGCCAACATATATCAAACATGTAATGCAGTCAAGCATGGCTAGATAAAATGTATATTTTGTGTCAAATAATGGAGCTTTCCATTAATTAAACAGTAATTCAATATTTTCTGTCATTTTTTTTAAACACCACTTTCGACTTAGGCAAGTATGACTGTATATTGTTGAAATCTATGAGAATTAATTTGTCTACAGCAAAACTATTTGTAACAAAAATATTCCCTAGTCTTATATATACAGTAGTACAAATTACCATTAAATTAAGACATGCTTTGTCCAAGGCACATGAATCTTGTTGAGTTTTCCCGATGAAATGAACAAAATAGGGTAAAGTTCAGTTTGCATGAAGTAGATTGAAAATATCATATTTATATTAACTGGTGCTAACTGCTTCTGATAGTTATTAGGGAATTGAAATAAAATTTAATTGCCAAACAGAATGAAGTTGCTTTGTTTGTTTTAGCGGGATATATTATTGTGTAAAATTTGAGGGTTTATGTTATTTTATCACGTATTAAACAGCAATGTAACTCTGAATTAAACACTAGTCAAGGGTGGGGTGGTGGGTGGCGGACGAAAATATTCAGCAATTGTAAGACAAAAATTGATCTCACAACACGGCCCTGAGGCCATTTCCAGACATCTAATAAACAAATTTCCCGGTGGAGCATGTCCCCGGATCCCCCTGAATCTTTGGCTTTCTACCTTCCTCCTTCTGGTCCCCTTTTCCAAAAGTCTGCATCCGCCCCTGAAGGGCACATATCAGGCTACTTTCCTTTGTTAATGATAGAGTCTCTGTGAGCTCGGAGTACCCTGTTATCTCGCAATTTGTACTGGTTCTTTAAACAGGATTGAGTCTTGTGTAACAGAACGACCACCACCAAAACCAGCTGCAACTGCAACTAATTTAGTCTACATTGAAAAAAGCTGCAGAGTTTGGTACAAAAACAGTATGTTATAATCATAGATTTATTATTACGGCTAGATGGTGAACTTCCACAGAATAGATAGCCCAAAGTTCAATCCCATGGAAGCGTCT